>MNCI01038165.1:103183-155367 GCA_015680685.1 Gnetum montanum | reverse complement strand
TAAGAATATATTAATGTTTTCTTGATGCATTTAATATTCATGAACTTAGTTTTAATTAAGTAATTAATTTTTAATTGTTAATGAACACAAGCATAACCACCTCAAGCATACGTGTAGCACTTGGTAACCTAGAAATTCTTAAGATTTGGTAGCCCAAAAACACTATACGTGTTTAGGATGTATCTGGAAAGTTAGAATGGGTACTTATGTTAACCTAGCTAGGAGATAGAATAATTATATATTAAATTCCTCTACCTTCTATTCTTACTATAAGAAATTAAACTTACAAAACATAAAATGATAAAAATCATGTGTCTCAATTACACTTAAACTATATCCTTGATCTTCACAAGTGTAGTTGGGAAGAAAATGAACATTCTCAATGCCTATTTCACTTCCTAGAGAATTAGTGCACTAATGAACTATAGTTACACAGAATTCGAAAAGAGAGCATGTGAATGCCTTAGTGATTCATATGGTTGGGTATAGGGGGTATCTCGCTGCTCATCACCATGAATCCCTAGATGCAACCATGAGTAGGTATTATTTACTCTTATATACGTGCTCAAGGTATGAATTCTCTCAAAAAATTAGCTAAGAAATCTAATTGTTAGGTTAAGAAACAAAGAAAGAGATACCCTTGCTGTATATGCCTATGAAAGATTATCAAAAATTATAGTTCATTTCATACAAGGGCTACAAGACTAGGTTGCTAAGAAAGAAGGTGAGTCAAGGAAGAAAGATTCAGCTAAAGAATACAATAGAAGTCCTTCCCTCAAGAAGAGAGATGTAGGAAGTTGTGAAACACAAGGGAAGGAATCAATGGAAGATGTGATTTAAAGAAAAAATTTTCCAATACAAAAACCTATCAATGAAATTATGGCGAAAGTTGAAAAGATGTGAGACTTGGTTGAAAAAAAATTTATAACTGCACCAGAGATAGTTAAAAACAAGACTAAGTAAGCACTCATTAGAGGTAAAAATAAGAAGAAGAAGAATAACAATGGATATGATAAATATATGAACAAAGAAAAATTTATTATTGAGCATGTCACAAATTGAAGTTCTAAAGAAGAGAATGGATGTGATGTGTGCTAGTGTGAACATTTGAAGATCCTCCTTTTTGAGTAATGACACCCATAAGGATCCTCATGAGCATCTTGAAGGATGTGTAATCGATAATTATCAGGTGCACACCATCAAACTAGGTCATCGGCATAAGCCTTGTATAAGTTACCTTGGATCTCTATGTAATGCATGACCTAGTGAAGAAACTATTGTTTCTTCTGGTGGTCCCATTTTGTTGGAGTGTCCTATATGAGAAGATAGGAGAGAAAATCATTATACTAATTAGTAACCCTAGGATCTTGAACATCTATGGATTTAGCAAAGAGGAGGTTTTCTAGAATTTGATCAAAGAAATACACCTCATCCTCTTTTTTGTCCCATCTCAATTAAGAGAAGTGATTGAAAATCATGTTCTCAGTTCCCTTCCTATCCATCATGATAAGATTAAAATTCTATAAAATTACTAGCCACCATATGAAATGAGGGCTTACTACTAGCTTATTCATCAAGAAACAAATAGCTATAATGTGACAAAGCTACTTCCTTTAAGAAAATCCATGTCCTAGGCATTAGTGTAAGAGAGACCAATACCTACCGATGGCTACATCCAAGGATTCATGATTACATTGTTTACATCCTTGAATTTTTTTCCTTAAGTTGTACACTCAGGCGTATGTTTGGTACTTATCATTGAAAAACTCTAGCATTATACTATACCTATAAGTTGATTTTAGTTCTAAATACTAGTGCCAATGTTTTACTTCTTTGATGGGTATCCTTGTGAACAATTTTGGCATTTTCTACTCATTCTCAATGTGTTGTATGACACATGCATCATGAAAATCTTGTAGATGATGTTGCAAATTAGCATTATATCCCCCTTTAAACTTGAGAATTTAATTTATATTTAACCTTTTAATATTTCTATCCTTTTAATGCCTAGAGTAAATTCAAACTACTTCTAAAACATTCAACATGTTTCTAGTGGTCAGTAATGGTTCATCATAGTTATCAAGTCCACAATGGTCCCTTTCATGGCCATGCCTACTATGATGAGTCCTATTTTGCCTCCTCTCTCAATGACATTCCTCTTCCTCTGATGGTTGTCTATGCTCCTTATTCTTGTCATCTTAATGGAATTTCTTATCATCTCTGTCTTGATCCGGATTACTTCTCCTTCTATCTCAACCATGAATCCTATTAGAATTTGATAATGAGGAGGATGGTAAAGGTGGAGGGCTAGAAGAATAGTACTAACTAGTCCTTCTTCCATGGTCCTTTACCTAGTCCTTATTTTTATCATTGTCCTTCTCCTTGTCTTTGGAAAAATGATTAGAAGATTTATTCTTTAATGTTCTTTAGACCTTGTACTTCATCCTCTCCTCACCAAAGTTCTTCAAGATTAACTACAATAGTTGGTGAAGGGTGTTGTTCTCAATGAAGGAAGGAGAATCTATGTATTGAGACAACCTTGAGAAGAAATCAAGGTCTTCTTTCTACAATTGTAGAAACAATGGCATCTAGATCCTTTTGCCCATGAAGGCTTCATGATGTGCCTCCATGTTGGAATCCTTTTTTATTTATGCTTTAGAGGACTAATAGTCCCTAGAGGTATGGTCAGTTACCTCATAGTCTAGGCTAGCTAATTTAATTCCCAACCTTATAAGTTTATCCATAAGCATTGTAGGAACTAACTTATTGGGGGGTAACAAAATGTTATCCTCCATATCCCTCCAACATAACTATTCATCTTAATGAATAATAACANTATTCATCTTAATGAAGAATAATGATGAAATCTAGATGATAGGAATTTAGGATGTACAAAAACTACTTGTAGCTACTAAGGCTTCTCACCAGTAGTCCTTTGAGTCCTATCTTGTTGTTAATTGGATTCATCAGCATGCAATGGTAATTCATTCCTACAAGAAGAAGCCATCTTAGTGATTTTTATTAAGTGTGTCTTAATATAATTTTTATTATTAGTATTTTGTATGAAAAATGACTTATTATATTTACCATACAATGATTTTATATGAATTCACTAGTTAACAATATTTAACGCACTTAGCTAAACTAACTCCCCAACAACAATGCCAATGATAAGTAGTGGATAGTCTCTACACCCAACACATATCACAAGCATTCATAAGCAATCTAATTGAATTTTGTAGACATAGTTACCTGAGTTGCCAATATTTCTACATAGTAAATTGTATAGTAGCAAGTCATTGTCTTCTCAATTCACATTTGTTTTTAACTATGTGTATGGTTAAGTATGGTTGAGGCATAAGATGTTTATTTTTATAATTATTTTATTATATTCTTATTTTAACTACTTAATGATAGAATGAAGAGTAAATTATTGAATTAATTAACTAATTAACTACTTTATTAATTAACTATCCTAACATGAAGTATATGTTCCCACTTGCCATACACATCTTCAAGTTATATTAATTTGTTGGGTTACCAAGTGTATTATTGGATGTACCAAATATTTCATTGCAAGAATACCAAGCATTATTATATTATGCTTGAAGTGGTCATACTCACATGCTTATGGTTAATTTCATTAATTACTTAAGAAAATAAATGTAAATTACATGTACAGTAAAGTCCTAAAAAGTAAAAGTAAACTAGTCTAAGTGTTGTAATCCATATAAGAAATCTCACTTTTATTGTCATTCATGCCAATGTGTCTAGGTAAGTGTGCACTTGAATAAAAGTTCATAAATCTCATAAATCCATGTTATGGGCACTTATAGGAAAAATATTCTAACTCTGAAAGGAAGAAACTACAAGAGTTCAGCTAAGACTAAGATAAAAAGATACGATAAATGTAAGGGATGTGCACATTTATATAGGTAATAGTTACATTAGAATCAATGTACATACATCAACACATCCTAACATGCATTAATGGTGATACATCAATAGGACTACACTGATAGGCATGCATCAATGTAGCCTGTATTATTGACTATTCATCAATATACATAACCATTTCTACCACAATCAATTATTATCCATATATACTCTACCATGCCCAAGAACATTATTTATCATTTTTTTTCATATTTCATGGGTAATTTAGTAAATCCTAAGGATTATTGTTTGACTATAATCCCTTTAGATAGCATTAAGACCTTCCAAACATCTAAAGTTGTAGATATTTTTTCTCAAAGTTGAGTGAAATTTTTGAATTTTTCTAAGGTAATATTGTAGATAGAATATCACATCTATGATACCATAGATATAATACCACCCCCATAAATATATATATATACACTCTAATCATTAGAAAAAATTTTCCTTTCCTATCAAAACACAAAGAAAATTCATGTTGTTTTTTCTATCAAAGTGCTTTTTAGGAGTCATATCTTTCATGTTTTGAACTTGATTCTAATCATTTTTGAATCCTTGAACTACTAGAGTGAGCTTCTTTATTGTGGAGGGAGTGTTATGTAATTCTTGGAATTTCTAATAATGCTTGATTTTCTAATTACAAACAAAAGATAATAATTTTTACCATTTCATGATAATTTCATGATAGTTTAGGGGTTGTCAATTTAATTAGTACTACTAAATTCAAAAATTGTATCTCATAGGAACATTATGCAACTGTAAATAAGTCTTAATTAACATATTAGGATAAAATTTTTGGAGAATTAATTTATGAACATTCTTTAATTATAAAAAATTTCAAATTGTGGCTTTTCCTAAATTGATGAAATCAAATATTTTTCATATTTTCAATCAGAATCCAAAATTCAAAGAATGGTTATGAATAAATGGAAATTTTTTACAATTTTTTGGGTATTCATAACATCACTTATGATTGTAGATGCCTCCAAGGAAAATATTGAAAGCCAAAGAACCATCTCAACCACACAATAAGAGGCCTAGAGGAGGAGGAAGAAAAATAGGAGAAGATCAACCTCCTATTGAGAAACAAGAGACTCAATTATATTCTATTCAATAACCAAAACCTTCAACAATGCAATCTGCATAAGTAGAGGCTACAACACCTTCAAATTTAGAACTAGACCAATAACTCACAGTTTTAGAAGAATGTGTTCAAGTTATCAACAACCAGTCAATCATGCCCACAATTATTGTGGAACTAAATTTTAGCCCATTTATGGAGTTTGCACCCATATAAGTTTGAGAGTAATTGCAAGCATTATCATTTTGGCCTACACTTTCTACAAATCATGACTGGTACTTTAGAGAGACCTATCAATTTTCACATAACAAATAGAATGATTGCATAGTTAATATTGAAGGTGTCTAGTATTGTATTTAGTTGAAGAAATTACAAAGGCATTCAATCTTTCAAATATTAGAGCCAACATAGCCTAGCTATTCATCAGGTTAAATATAAATGCTAGAAATCTTTGGCCATAAAGGGCATATGGAATGATGAAGAAGGAATATAATGGATTATCCACTACTAAAAAGATCTATTTCAAGATTGGTACCTATCACATATTTCTTACCAAGAGGCTAAATAGAATTTTCACATATGTTGCTAGGGGAATTTTCACTAAGTTTTAGGTAAACATGGCCCATTTGTTATTTTAGAAAATCCAAAGAATATTTGAAGAGAAGAAGTTAGGGAAATTAATGCTTTTATTTTCATATTTAATAAGAAAACTATGTAGATAGGCAGGCATTTTGACCTACACTAATGATATACCAAGAAAAGCTCCAAATGCATATATGAAGAAATTTCCAAGCCAATGCCACCTAAGAAAGATAAATTGAAAAGCCACTAGGCATTGAAGTACTAGCAACATTAACACTAGTAGCCAGCATATCAACTACAAGTACATAACACATATGATCTAGTGTATCAATAGCAAAGCAAGCATGATTTGGCGTCCCAATAGCATAACAAAAATATTATAGGCTTGCTATGAGCCATTTGCAATGTATTGTTGAAATTTTAAGCTAGGAAAGTAGGGAAATATCAAGCATGTATAGAATTAGGAAGAATCCTAGCCATCTCATAGTCTCAATAGGATTAGTCAGTGGTCAAGTTTTCTTACAAGATGCAGAAGAAAAGTAGATACAATAGATTTTAAATAATGTTGCATTGTTTCATGTCACATTGGAAATTGGAGGAGTCACATTAGTCATCATGCAACACAAAGATGCATAAGGAGTAGCATAGTTGATAGCTTATCAAAAAAAATTTCCATGTGTCTATTATGTTACAAATAGACTTTTTAGAAACCAAGGATTCCTAGACCATTGTAGGACCCTTTGGCAAAGACATATCAAAGAAAAAGTAGTATTGTTTGAAGAACATGAAGATGCCCTAGATAGATTGCTGCAAATAGATCAAATCATACAAAATATTTTTGAAATTCCTAGTAATATCATAGTAGTTCAATTTGAACTAATTTCTACCAAAGGGAACTTAGTTATTACATAAACAAGATTGCAACATGTAGAGTTGAGGATTTAGAGGCTACAAGATCAATTAGTCTAAATCAAAATTGAATAATAAGATCTAGCTAATTGCATCACACCAGAACATGTAAATGCCTTTAGGACTAAATAATTCAAGTAGATAATTTTCAAACAACATCAACTTAGGATGGAATGAGAACATGCAACTTGGGATGCATTAGTAATACCCACAAAAACATATCGCAATGCTAAAGTAATCACAGAGCTATAAGCATATAACAAAAGGATTATCATAGATAATAGAAGGTTGATAAATGTGAAAAAATGGAAGAACATGTTAGATAAAACTTTTCATCAACTAAGAAAGCAATTTACCCATGCCAATTGTGAAGTGAAACAATTAACCCAAGAAAATAAAACCTTGTCAATGTAAGAAGTCTATGTAATCCATCACAAGTTCACTATAGAAATTAGCACATGTAAAAATGAGGCCAAGATGCATGAAAACTTACAAAAACATTTCAGAGACTACATATGCATATAAAAATAAGTAAATAAAAAGGAGATCCAAATGATGTATGCCAAAATCAACCTAGTCAAGCAGCATCTTCGAAATTGGAAATCCATCTTAGAAAATCTTACCTTAGTTTCTCAAGTAGAATTGAAGGTCAAATATTTGCAAATTTAAGATTTAACAAAGTACATGGAGTTGATGTTCACCTTTTAGTATGTCAAAAACTTAGAAAATGTAAAATGTAAAAAATGTATTTGTATTGCCTTATAGGACTAAGTAAGACCAAGAGCATGATGAGATTGGAACAATAACATTATCAAGAGATTTAATGTATCAAGACATTAGATCAAGATAAATATCAAATCATAAGTCATAACAAGAGCTATGTTGAGATGATAAGAAGAGACAAAACTTCAAAATGAGAGCTATGTTAAGATGGTAAATTAAGAGCTAAAATAAAAAGATGAGAGCTAGGATTCAAATGAAGTCTACGAGTCAAATGAAGATGTTCCAAGGACTACTAATGTTTCAAAATGATAAAGGAATGCTTTAGAAATAAAAATTTTCTAGCAAAGTAGACATCTCACAAAAATAGTAAATATCTATCTTGGAGAATATATGTCTCATGATAGACATCTCACTATGGACATCTCCACTTTCAGGTAGACATCTTTGTTGCATCGTGGCTGGTTGAAGTTAGACATCTCATCCTTTAAGTAGACATCTAAAATAGCCATTGTATGATTTCTAAGGATTTTTTGAAAACTCAAAGGGTATAAGAATAAGTGAAATTCTTGGGAAATGGGTAAGTACTATTCATTAAAAGATCTATCATTGGCTACTCAAATAGAATTTTCTTTTGTTCTTCATTGATTCATCATTTGTATGTATTGTATGTAGTGAGCTTCAATTATAAGGACCTTGTAAATCAAGTTATAATCTTTTCTTGATCTTTTTTTGTTTTTCTTTATAGCCATGTATGGTTGATGTTCTTCTTGTAGGAAGGAATCTTCATTAAGCTTGTTGAGACCTTATGGGGTTCAGTGGTTTTATAGCAATGACACACTCTAGAGTAGAGCTCAAATATTGCAAAGGTTATAGTGCCCTCCAAACCACATTTTTTTGAAGCAAAAAACTCTGGTGGTGTGCACAGATTATACCCCCTAAGTGTGGATGTACCCAAGTTGGGAAACTACATAAAAATTGTGTTTGATTTTGGTGGCTATAATAATTTTAATTGGGAACCTTATTCAATTCTCTTTCTAAGTTCTTGATCATCAAGTCATATCAAAACCCAGTACTCATGATTTTAAGCATAACAACTTAGGAGTGAATAGTGGAAGGAGGATCATACATCAAGTCACCAATGTTCAATGGGATCACTATTACATGTTGAAAGACTCAAATGCAAGAGTTCTTTAAGTACGTAAGGTTATTAGTTTGGGAATTCATCTTGGATTGTTGAACTCAACTCAGAAACAGCATTTTGGGTAGCAAAGATAAGATGAGAGGTAAAATTTCAAATTTTGATACCTTTTCTATGGAATGTTGGATATGTGGTGGAAGAGGCCATATGGCCTCTGAATGCTACAATGTTTACAAGTTACAAGAGAATGAGTGTAGTGAAGAAATCAGAAAAAGTAGCATCTATATAAGGTTGAACTCAACTCATTAGTAGCATTTTGGGTAGCAAAGGTATGAATAGAGGTAAGAAATATAAACTTTCAAAATTTCATACCTTTTCTATGGAATGTTGGATATGTGGTGGAAGACACCATATGGCCTTTTAATGTTGTAATGTTTACAAGTCATAAGAGAATGATTATAGTAAAGAAATAAGAAGATGTCACATCTATATAAGGTGGGATGATGAAGAGGAAACAATAAATACACCCAAAGATTCATATCTATCATATATATCCTTGTCAAATCTAGAACCCATCAATGATTGAATCTCTAATGATGAAGCTGATAAAGATGAGACTTCTTTGGAGGAAAGGTATGAGCTACTTTGTAATAAGGTAATTTCCTTTCAAAGTTTATGTAGCAAAATGAAGAAGGTCATTTATAGTAAAGAATTAACGATAGCTCAACTTACTCTGAAGTGCTCAAATCTTGAAAAGAAAAACTTAGATCTAAGGACTAAGGTAGAAAATTTAATCCTTTTCCATGAGTGGATTAACAAGGATCTTGTAGATTTGAAGCTCATCAATGATAGGTTAACAGTAGAGAAGGAGACTCTACAAATCATTCTAGGACAATGTGTAGTTGCAAACAATGAACAAGAACTAAGAAGTCATTCCCATTATAAGACATCTACAAGAACTTCATTAAATGAGAGGTATACACCCAAGTTTTCTCATGTAGCACAAATGAGAAATATTATGTATTTTTACTTTCATAATTCTAGGCACAAGTAATACTATTGTTATTTATGATCAAATAATTATAAATTAACTACATGATCTTATCAAAAGAACCCTAGAACATATGACTTGAAGGTTAGAAAGGTTTGGAGGCCCACAGTGAGAAAGCTAGAGGAAGAATCTGGTGCCTCAAAAAAACATCTTGATGTTCGAAAAGGAAAAGATCATATGCATGCCAATGAGGTACTCCATAATAGAGGACCTCATCCTAAAATTCATTAATCATGACCATGCCTAGATGCAAGCAAGCTAAGTAGGTTTATAATTTTTTCCTTAACTTACTATTTTTTTAATTGGTTTATCTTTACAAATATAAGTGGCTAGAAAATTATTGAATGAATGTTACTCCAAATCTTTGTTTACCCAAAGAAATCCACACTTGGTCTTATAAGGTATTAAGTTATAGATGAAGTAAAATAACTCTAATTGACATTAAATTGACTTATCTTAAGAAAGGATTAATAGACAAGAACTAATAATATACAACGTAAGATCAAGTAAGTTTGATTATTAAATAGAACATATATGTCTTCTGATACAATTCATGTTATTATGATCTACATTACTTATTGGATTATAATGCTATCGTAAAAATTCAAACTATTTTAAAAAGTTTTTAATTGATGATAGAATCATTTTAGTTGGGATCCTTATATGTAATTTATGAATCTTTTAATAAAAGCATAGTTTAAAAGGGATTTCCTTGTGAATTATTTGCTATATATATTTGAATCATGAATAATAATAATAGAAGACTTTGATTTTCACAAGTCTTCATACTTGATCTTAGAAGTGATGCAGATGATTATTAGTGCATAAGTTACTACTTCATTCTATCTTGGGAAAATCAAGATTTTCATTTCTACAAGGAGATAATTTATCCTAAACTCCTCAATGGAAGAATACCATTCTCTTCACAATATATAAGTTATGATAAAAGAATTCTTTTGTTGAACATCAAAAGGAAAATTATTATGCTATGTTGATATCTACATTAAGAATTTTAAATTTTATTCTTTTATTATAAGATACTACTAATGGGAGGCTTTGGTTTCAAAAGTATCCATACTTAATCTTGGTATGGTATTGCAAATTTATTGAAATGGAGCAAAATTTGATGAGATTTAAAGATGCATCTCTACAAAGGCAAGGTGACCCATGAAAAGACATTCAAGTAATAGATGGAGATTATAGTTGCTATAGTAACTTTTGGATCCTTAATGTCTAATCACAATGTCCTTCCTTTCAAAAGGGATTTCTTGTTAACTATCTAGGAAGAAACTACTTTCAATAAGCATTAAAAATATTTGCATCTTCATTTTTTAAGGGTATCACTAATGGGATATCCTAGTCTTCACACTTGATCTTAGAATTTATGTGGAGGTGATTCTTGTTGCAAATATTACTAATTAAATCCATTCTATATTTTTTTGATAAATCAAGATTGCAACAAAACAGCATGAATATCCTAAAAAGCCTGTTGAGTGGTGAGGTACCCCTATGCTCAACCATATGAACCATAAGCATTCACAGACGATCTAGTCAAATTTTGTGGATGGGACTAGTTGTGGTATCTAGATCATTATTGATGAGTCCCGATATTGGATACGTGATATCGGGGTTGACTAAGTGACATTGGATATGCAATGTCAGAATCTATCTCATTGGCTATAAATAAGAGGTAGGCACACTTGGTCTTGGGTAGTTTTTCTTTCAATCCTTTGCTGAAATCTTGCAGTTTGTCCTTTCCAAAGTTAGAATTATTTCTAAGTGCCTATGGTAGGAGTCATAAAGTGAATGGATCGTTATTCAAGCATTGTGTACTTGAGCACACCTTTTGTCTGGAGATAAAGATGAGCTAAACCTTGCAACATTCAGAATATCTTAACTATTGCATTTAATGTTATTTACTATTATTTGATGTTATTTGATGTTCTCATTAGTTAATTAAGGTTATTTCCATACACTTATTAGTTATCACAAGTTAGCACATTTAGCACGATGAATTCAAGCATACGTAGAACACTTGGTAACGCGGTAATGACTAGCGTTTGGTAATCCCAGTAGTATTACATTGGTTTAGGATGTGTCTAGAGAGTGGAAATGGATGTTGGTGTTAGGACTAGTTAGAGAATAGTTAATCAGTTAAATCAAATTAGTTATTAAGATATTTCATTTCTCTATTTTTAGCACCAAGAACATAAAACATAAAAAATAATAAAAGTCATATACCTCGATTTTACATAACCATACAACTATGCCCTACAAGTAAGCTTGGGAAGACAATGATTGCATAACTCATCCTTGTTTTGTGTAGGTGCATAAGAACTTAATCTTTGGAGTTCGACCGAATTGCATGTCAATGCTCGTATTTGTATGGTTGGGTGTAGGGGTAGCTCACCGCTCATCAATTATGCTTTGATTGTAATTCACTATCTTTCCATTTGGACTAGTGGTAGCTTTGTCACATATGATTTAGTCCAAAGTGAGGCATATGCTATTTTTCCTAATTTTATGCTACTCCTAATAATGATAAAAAGATAAAGTAATTAAACTAATGGACAATGGAAAGTAAAATCTAACTAGCCTATGTGCGATGAGTATCCACCCTTAATCATCCATACATGTCTTGGACTTTGTGAGATTACTTCTAAATTACCAAGTGTACATCACAAGTTGTGCCAAATGATACACCTCTTAAACACTCATGATTAAGGCATACACATTCCACTTAATAATTGGAATAGTAAATAGCAATAAAGAGAAACATTTAACTAAAGAAATTAGTAAATAATTAACAATTATAAGCAATAATAATCTAAGTGGATGCTACAATGATGGGAGTAATCTCAATCTTTATTTCTAGTCATGTAATGTGTCCAAGTACATCACACTCAAACAAAGGTGTCATACTATTACAAACATCACACTGTGGGCATGCACTAGAAATAACATACTTTAAAGAAAAAAACTAAAAGCTAACTTGAAAACTGACTCAAAATGGAAGCCCAAGTATTGTATTTATAGGCTAGAGTATATACCTTAATGTCAAGTACCCAATGTTGCATCTAGGCCCTGACATCACGTACTTGACGACAAAGAAAATAGAAAATAGTGATTCATTAGATGTCAAGGCTCCAATGTCAAGACAAGTAAATCATGACTCATCATACCTCCATGACTGAATGAAAACTCATCCTCGAGTTAAACAAAATGGGAAACAAGTTTCTTACAAAATATTGGGTAGGTATGGGATTATTAACTAGCATACAAACTGACTCAAGTGGAATAAATAGATGTTGAGTGTCCAAGTGTATGGAGTTATAAGCTTTACAAAATTGTATGTTCATGATAAAAGAAGTAAACATCCTAAAAGAAAAACTAACATCCAACACCTCTTAGTAGCCAAAGATAGATATAGAAGATCCAATGATCATGAACAATCCTTGTCATAAGGTGTTGCTACATCATCCTTGGTGAAGATAGTCCCACTTTCAATCCATGCTTCCCACTGCAATCACAACAGAATCATGAATTAGTATGTAAGGTGTAATACATAGCTATTAAGTACCTTGTCTCTTCAGTGGTTACACTCGGCTAAGTTGTGATTGTGGTAGATTGATTCCTTTAGCAGTGTTAGTGAGAGGCTAACAAATAGGGTCAAATAGATTAGTCCATTAAATTTGAAAAATTTTGACACAAGGAAATATTTGAAGAGGGTGTAATAATTCACAATAATAAAAAAGAAAGTTTAGTGAAAAATGTTATGAAGATGTGCACAATTGGATGTCATTGATGGGGTAAACAAAAAGATTTGATTGTAAGAGTGTCTAAGGGTAAAGAAATTAACTAACCTAACCAAAAGATATGCAAATTAGTCCTCCCCAAATTAGGCATAGGCATTTTATGCCCTTGCACAACTTCAAACCAAAGAGTCCATGGGCTTTGTGGATGATTAATGGTTACATAAGGTTAAGTACAAAAATCCAGAAGAAACTAACTAAGAATTCTAACACATCAAACCAAGACATCGAATCAAGAACATGATACCAATAATGAGGTAAGACATGGAAAGCATAGATGGATGCGAGAGAGTGGAATGAAGTTCCTAATTAAGGTCACATGAAGCCCCTTGTGGATTTTGTGGTTAAATGACTTGATAGGATCCATCCTTAGTCTAAACTAGAACCTACCATGTTCAGTGACTTTGCATCGACATTCTAAGACCAATCCATCCCCTGAGACACAAGAGTGCTCTCACAAAACAATCAACATTTATTATTAGAGAAGAAAAGAGAAGAAGGAAGTGAGAAATGGCCTTAGTTAGAGGAGACCTTCAAGCATGGGTACATGTTGTTTCTAGTCTTAGAACTAGTGCTTGTAGCCCATTTATTTTGTCTAAGGGGTGTGCTATGATTCCCCATGATTTTTTTTCAAAATGGGAACCACGCCATGCAAAGAAACATGCATTTATTTTATCCAAGGGATGTGCTTTAAATTCTTGTAGTCTTTTTGTTTTTGATGAGAACCACTCCATGCAAGGACTTATTCAACTTTCTTTTATTGGTGGACACGGAATGGTAAGAAATTCATGAAAACACACATGCACCCAAGAAAATAGAAAGGCACAAAGAATACTAAATCCCTTTAAAGCCACATCCTATTCAAACTTTTGAATCCTTCCAAATTTCAAAAACTAACAAAGTCACAAATTTATTAAAGTTTTATTAATGAAAAAGGGATTGCTTATTTTCAAAACAGGAAAAAACATAGATTTTGTGGATGGGTGGATGTCATGGACTTACTACCTGTTGCATAGAAAAGAAACCATGTCCTAATCATCCATAAAAAAATTCAAAGCCAAAATCCAAACACCAACAATCAAATGATAGAAATAGTACATACCACCATCAATCAATGCATTACCACTGTACCTAGCACTTATTAACAAAAATTTAGAAAATCACATCAAAATAAAAGAAAATATAAAAGAATATGTAAAATTTTCAAGAAATAGCAAATGTACTAACAATTATGTAAAACCAAAATTAGAAAATATTAATAACATGAAAAAAAGAAGATGTAAAATAAAGAATGTGTAAAACAAAAAGTTGTAAAACAAGAAGATGAAAAACACTTAAGAATCTTGAAGACTAGAATGGGGGTAACCCCTACAACTAAACATTTGACCATTACAAGGATTAATAAGTGGATAATTGGGATATATGTATGTATGAAACATTGGTAATCATTCATGCCCTAGCCACTAGGTGTTTGTTGGTGGTGCAATGGCTAGGTAGAAAAATCATCTATTACACTCTTAGTTGTTAAATGTATGATGGGTTAGGGTATGAGGTGTGTGAACATTATGGCTGTCTAGCCCATGATTGCACCCTTGATCATGATATGGTATGCATGGATTTTTTTTGTCTCCCCACGCTTGTAAATTCATTGGTTGGATTTGGGATTGGAGTATAGATAGATGGTGGCCCTTCTGTATGGTTAGAGGATGTTGGTTTAGAAAAGGAAGGTGGTGTACTAGGTTGTCCTTGTGCTGGCTCAGATAATGCAATGCGCTCATGCATGGTTTACTTTAGCTTATAGCCTTTCCTATAGAAGGAACATTTATGGCATTGCGGTTAGGACCCATTGGTGTCAACATGTCTATGTACATTTGTAGCAAAAATAAAACTCATTCATTGATACTCTGGTGCTAAACCTTCCTAAGTTACTGGTGATGGTATTAGAGGAGGCAAATTATGAAAATTTTCAGGGTAAGTTGGATGGTAAGAGGTGCAAGGTGGTGATCCTTTAGGGGATGTCATGTATTTATGGTACTTGAAAGAGTGGTAGTGGCAATTTAAAGTAGAGGATGCTGAACTAGTTGGAGAAACAAGGTGTTGAACATAATATCCATGTTGTTATGATAGATATGGATGATTTGGTGGTGGCTTTCCCCATGAATATGGTTGTTGCCACTGTGGTTGATGACTATGTTAAGGCTAGTAATAAGTATCCCTAGGATGGTATCATCAGTTGTGGGACTATCTATAATCACCTTGTGGGAGAGGAAATCTCCCAGGCATGTGCTTTTGCATAAACTTCAAATTTAAGGCAACTACCCAATACTCCCATAGATGCAACAAGACTAGGAAATGGCCCTTTGAATGATCATATATGTAAAAGTGTTCCTAACTATTCTTGGTTCCATGTCCTCTATTTATTATGACCACCTACCTTGTGTTTCATGATCTTCTTCAAAACCATCTTAATAAGAGTTGTAACATATTCATTTATCCATCTAGACATCCTATTAAACTTTTCTTCTAGATCATCGATAGACTCCTTCATCAGTAAGATTTGTTGAGGGATCACCTTATCAAGAGTGGCTTCATTTTCCTTACCATAAATTTTGACCTCCTTCAATTGAAGAGTTGGATCCCATTGTGATTGCTTAACATTCTCCCATTTTCACATATCTCCTTCTTCTTTTGCCACATACATTATTAGCTCTTTGATCTGATGGGCTTTGAGCTTGTATAATTACCCTAGGGCATACGTCCCAAGGATTTCTCATGTTTTAGCTTGAAGCCCATCTATGATGTGGAACAATTTTCTTTCCTTAGAGAAACCATGGCCTAGGAATCTATTCACTAGGGCATAATATCTATCTAAGGCCTTTTCCAAGGGTTCATGTTATTCTTATTTCCACTCTTGGATCTATCTCCTCAAATTGGACACTCTTTTATAGTTTTGGTATCTCTTGTTGAAAAGTTCTATCATTGTAGACCATCATTGGATTGAATTTGATTTCAAAAAATGATACCACATTTTGGCTCTATTAATTAGTGTTCTAGGAAAGAGCTTAAGCTTTTTCTACTCACCTTCCACATTGTATAATGCACAAGCATCATGGAAGGCTTGTAAATGATGTTATGGATCTACATCATAACCTCCTACAAATTGAGGAAGATTGTTCATATCAAGCTTAGGTAGATGAATCTTTTTGTGATTCCTATGAGATATCCTTACTGCCCCTGTGATCTACATTAGGCTCTTGGTGGCCAAGAAGGGTTCATCATCATCAAAAAAATTGTTATGAAAATGTCTATTTGGTTTATAGCAATGATTGGACTTGTGTTCATGTTGATGATCTTGAGTGTGTCTATGGGTTTGAATTTTACTTTTATTTTGACCCTTTAGTGGAGCTCTATCTATATACCTATGTTCATCTTTGTCAAAACTAGATGTTGAAGGGGAAGAGGAAGATGAGAAACTAGAATAATTACCATGGTTTCTATGGTGTTCCTTGAGGTCCCTTGGTTTATCGTTTCTAGGTTTTGAGGAAGTCTTAGGCCTTGAGGCCTCCCCTAGTTTAGGACTTATGTCATCTCCTCCAAGATTATATACCTTAGATGAATGCAATATTTGAGTGTTGTCAGGGTGGTCATGATCATAAGAAATCTCTACATAAGGTTGATCACTCCAATCTTCTTCATTGTATGTCTCGTTATTTCTCCAATGAATGTATTCGCTCTATAGCACATAGTCACTTCCATGTGATAGAGACATTATGCTTGATTTATGATGTGTGTGAGCTAAGAGCTTCTAAAAGATATATCATTAATACCTTTTATAGTGACCGTGTATAATATAACTAATCTAGATGACTAGCACCATCCTCGACAACAACACCAATGATGAGCGGTGAGGTACCCCTTTGCTCAACCATAAAAATCACAAGCATTCACATACTATCCAATTGAATTCCATGGATGGGACTAGATGTGGTTTCTAGATCATTATGCTTTGATCATAGTTCACTATCTTTCCACCTGGACTAGTGGTAGCTTTGTTACATATGGTTTAGTCAAAAGTGAGACATATGATGTTGTTCCTAATTTTACACTACTCCTCATGATGATAAATGGTAAATTAATTAAACAAATGTACAATGGAAAGTAAAATATAAGTAGCCTATGTGCAATGAGTATCCACCTTTAGTCATTCATACATGTCTTGGACTTCATGAGATTACTTCTAGATTGCCAAGTTGTGCCAAATGATACACCTCTAGATTATCAAGTATTTTCCCTTAAATGCTCATGATTAAGGCATACACATTCTACTTAATAACAAGAATAGTAAATAGCAATAAGGAAAACATTTAACTAAATAAAGTAGTAAATAATTAATAATTAAAAGCAATAATAATCTAAGTGGATGCTGCAATGATGAGAGTAATCTCGAGCTTTATTGCCAATCATGTAACATGTCCAAGTATATCACACTTGAACAAAGGTGTTGTACAATTACAAACATCACACTATGGGCATGCACTAGAAATAACAAACTTTAAAGAAAAGAAACTAAAAACAAGCATGAAAAATGACTCAAAATGGGAGCCCATGTGTTGCATTTATAGTCCAGAGTATATACCCCAACGTTGGATACTTGACATTACATCTAGGCCCTAACATCACGTACACGACATGATATCGCGTACCTGACATTAGAGCAGATAGAAAACAATGATTCATCAAATGTCAAGGCTCCAATGTCAAGATAGGCAAATCATGACTCATTAAGGCCCAAGGGAAGAATAGCAATCTCTCTACAATAGATGCATTATCACCAAAGAGACTAGGAAGAAATAAAAGCATGTATGTTGGTGGATCCTACTCCTCATCAATAGTTATCATCCTATAGGCCACCAAAGTAAGGGGAGTCCTTTGAAACTCTTACCAAAAGATAATCAAGTAGCAAGAGTTGACACTCCAACACTCATAGCTAAAAATGAGCAAGAAAAGGACTATTCATTTTAGAGTATGGTAAAGTATCTAAGGTAAAAGTATGAGATAATTTTGGACAAGATATCTTTTGGATATTTTACCTTGTGATGTATTTCTTGTGCTAGTATTTAAAATTGACATGACTATATAAGAATTACTTTATGGACATCTTGTTAAGGAAATGTTTAGTTTTTTTTTATCTTTTGAGATATTTAGCATGATAAATTGTGTTGCTTTGACCTTTCTTATGAGTATTTGATCTAATTCTTAAAAGTTAAATATGCATGTATTTACTCTCCTGCCATGGAATTTCTATGCCTTATCTTTTTGTTGATGTTGGATGATTATAGAATCATGGGGTATTGATTTATTTGTTACTAATGACTTATTGTTTTAGAGATAGGTTACTTGATCTTTAGTGCTCAAATTTTGGACTTTGGCCTTTGGTTTTAAATACTCTTGGACATTAATTGAAAGACTTGGATTAGTTGTGCCTCATTGATTTTAACTTTCTTTATGAACATATAAGGGGTAGCTCTTAATGGAATTTGGTTTTTCATCATTGACCCTATCAAATCAATGCTAAAAGATGTGTATTCTTTTTCATCATGTTTTCTTCCTTAGCTAGATGTCAAAATTACAAAGGAATGCTTTAGAATATAAAATGATCCAACAAAGTAGACATCTCATAAAAACAAAAAAGGTCTATCTTGGAGAATAGATGTATCAAGGTAGATGTCTCCACTTTTAAGCAAATGTCTCTCCTACATTGTAGTTGGTTGCAGTTAGATGTCTCATCCTAAAAGTATATGTCTAAATTAGCCATTTGGTAGATGTTGCATGAATTCCAAGGATTCTTTGAAAACTGAAAGGATATAAGACTAAGTGAAATTATTGGGAAAGGGGCAAATACTGTTCATTGAAAGATATAACCTTGGCTACTCAAAGAGAATTTTCTTTTGTCTATTACTAATTCATCATTTGTATGTATTGTATGTAGTGAGCTTCAATTGCAAGGACTCTATAAATCAAGTTATACTCATTCCTTGATCTTTCTCTTTTTTTCTTTATAGCCCTATGAGGATGATGTGCTTCTTGTAGGAAGGTATCTTTGTTAAGCTTATTGGGATCTGATGAGGTTGAGTGGTTTTGTAGTGACAAAAAACTCTGATGTAGAGCTCACATTTTGTAAAGGTTGTGGGATCCTTTTAACCTCATTTTAAGTTTGTTAGGACCTTGCGAAGTTGAGTAGTTTTGTAGTGATGAAACACTCTAGAGCAAAGCTCAAATCTTGTAAAGGTTGTGGTGCCCTTCAAACCACATTCTTAAAGCAATAAGGTTCAAAGGTATGCATAGATTCTACCCTTCAAGTGTGCACATAACCAAGTTGTGGAACCACATAAAAATTATGTTTGATTTTGGTGGCTACAATAATTTTAACTGGAAAACTTATTCAACCCCCCTTCTAAGTTCTCGATCCTTAGTTGGCAAATTCACACTCTATCAACTTGGCCATGTTAATGGTAGGTTGACCCAAGATTGAATTAGAGCAAAAATTAGTTACCATGTATTCACTATATGAGAAGGAATTTTTGAATAGGAAAGATTCTTAGCAAAAGTTACACATTGCTAACTTCAAACTCCAAGTTTTTAAAGTTATCATGACCAAAAGGATGTTACATTAGACTTGGCTAGGAGAGTGAGTTACTACTAGAAATTGTAGAAGCTATCCAAAGCCTTTGAAGTAGAACACACCCAATTTGCAGTATAGTATGTAAAGGAAAATGATCTTTTTCCTTAGTTACCATATCCTTGGAAGGTGCCTACACTAGAAAAAATTATAATAGTAGTATCGATATCCAATGATCATGGGACAAAAGAATATAAATTAAGCACATTGTTAAGTTAGTTTCAATTCAGAATTCTCATTGCACTAGGAAGGTAACATTAGGAATCGTCAATGTAGAAAGATCCACCAATGTCAAGAATAATATAAAAACCTATATCAGCCTTTTTAAAGACCTCATCAAGACTTGTCTTTTATTTTGTATCTTAAAATTATAACCAATGTTTTAATTCATACTCTATATGATGTTTTTGTTACTCACTTGAATTAAGATACGGAACCCTAAGTTAGTTAGTTGTGTCATTTGTATATGAATATGTCATTGAGTTTGTATAACCCTACAATTTTTTCAATAACTCTATCCTCATTTTGTTTTAACTTTAAGATAACTTTTGGGGTATGATAAATTAATTTTTTAATAAAGAACCATGATATTGTATCTATGATGTCATATATACAATATCGTAATTGAAGATATGATATTGTAGAAGTGATGTGGTGGGTCATAGTCATGCCTAAAATTATGATTCCACTATCATGTGAAACTTACATTTTGGTCAAAACCATAAGAAAAATTCTTGTAATTTATTTTTTTGATTTTAAAGTTAGTTGTGAGTACCTACAATGTGGTGACTAAGAGTTTTCTAGCATATTTATTTGAGTGAAGTGTACTTGGACATATTTCATGAATGATAATTGATGAGTGGAGAGATACCCCTACACTCAACCATACGAATACGAGTGTAGCACGCGTGATTCAGTCGAACTCCACAAACTAAGTACCTACATGCTCCATGGAACACTTAGGGTTAATCATTCGTTGTCTTCCCAGACTTACTTGTAGTTGTCATGGTGTATGGTTAAGTAAGTCCGAGGTATATGATTTTTATGGTTTTTATGTTTTATCTCCTATGCTATTGAGGTGAAGGGTTTAAGAAACTAACTAACTCTAACTAATGAAGTAAGTCTAAATTACCTAGTGTCAGCATCCATTCCCACTTACTGTACACACCCTGAACCGATGCAACTGTGCCTACCAAACGCTAATCATTGCTAGGATCACCACGCGTAACACATGTGCTTGAAGTGGTCATACTGAGGCACTTAACTAGGAGGAAAGGGTTGAGAGAATCTAATCTAGCCTAAGTGTGATAAGCATCCACTCCTTGATTATCGATACACATCCTAGTGCATGACTACCACTGGGATTACCAAGTGCAAATCTTAGGTACGCCACTAGGTTACCAAGTAGTCACACTTAGATGCTCGTAATCAAGTCATACTCATTTCAAATTACTAGGAGAGAAGGGTGAAAGAGAAAGTAATAAATAACAATAAATAAAATCCTATTCCATGCATAGCAAGGTTTATCCAGGAAGTTCATCTTTATTTCTGTACACAACTTATGTTTAGGTACATTGTTGCTCGAATAAAGATTCGTTCACTTTAGGACTCCTATTGTGGGCACATGGAAAATATTCTATCTCTAGAGTGATCAATCTACCAGAGTTTTCCTACTTGTAGCCTAGGATGAGGAAACAATGAAGAGCCACCTCTTATTTATAGATATGACGGTGCATCGTGATATCGCATACATGATATCACAAGGGACAACGCGATATCGCATGGGATGCGATATCACAGTGGCCACGATATCGCGTACGTGATATCGTAGCCCATGCGATATCGCGTCTCATCATACCCCCATGACTAAATGAAAAATCATCCTTGAGTTCCTTACCAAATATTAGGAAGGTATGAGATTATTGAGGTGAATGGAACTAATGGGATGACATGTGAACAAATCATCATTACAAGACTTGAAAAAACTGGTGTTCGTGACAACAAGGGTGAACACCTTATTACATTGACATCAGGCCTTAGTTGGTAATTGAGAAAGAGAGAGAGAAAGAAGTGTTGCTGCTGCCAATGCTAAGATTGTGCCTTTCATTGTCCATCCGTAAGCACGCCATCAATCTTGCTCCTTGCATAGCTGCTTCCAGCACTGCTCCATTCCAAGTGTTTACTCCAGATCCAATCCATTGTTGTATGATCACCATCTACACACATAACACAATCATATATTAGCAAGGGTAAATGAATCATCATGTAATTAATACCTTGCTTCAGTGTAGGTCCATTAGCTAGGTTGTGGTATGGCTAATTGCATATCTGGGGATGTATTAATGATGACTACCGAAGGTGTAGGGGTTAGGAAAAAATTGAAAAAATTGGGGCTAGGAGAAAATCAAGAAAATCGGGCCCCATACCCCTATGACTAATCGCGAACCTCTGGTAGCGTTAGAATGGAGAAAGAAAAGGAATAAGAAAGATAGATAAAAAGAGACAACTAGAACATCGATGAAATGGATGTCAAGATGGAAATGAACAAAATAAAATTAATTGCAAAAATGTTAGGGAAAAGAATTTAACTGGTGCACCAAATAGGAATGTCAGTGGGTCCTCCCCAAAGGAGGCTCATGCCCTTAACGCCTTGAAAATCCCACATTCAAAGAGTTTGTAGGCTCCAGGAATGTCCTTTAGAAAAAAAGTTAAAGTCTTAATCGTAAGAATTTACAAAAAAGAAAATAATGTATTTACCAAAATATAAACTAATGATACAACCGACAATGTGGTGAACAATGGAAAGAAGGATGGAGAGAAGAGAATGGAATGGAATCCCAAGAACAAGGTGGTGTACATCCCCTTGTGCATTTCATGATTAATGTGACTTGGCAAATCTCATTCCAACTCCGGCCTCAAACCAACCACATCCAATGACTTCACATCAATGCATCCAGTTAATCCATCCCCTTGAATAACAAGAATTCTTCCAGCAAGAGTTACCACCATTCCGATGAAACAAGGAGAAGAGATTGGGAAGCGAGAAGGGCCTTAGTTAGAGGGAACATTTTTGGTTCCATAACTAGTGCTTGTAGCTCAAGGAATTATTTTTTCTAAGGGGTATGCTTTGAATTTTCACTTTTTTCACTTTGTTCTTATTGTTTTCTATTTATTTTTTTATTTTTTTATTTTTGTTTTATGTTTTGTGTTTTTATCTGTGAGAACCACACCATGCAAAGACTTCTTATTTTTATTTGCTCAGCTTCCCGATAATTGGGTAATGTTGAAGAGGTAAGAAAACTCAAGAAGAAAACATCCAAGCACCCAAGAGAATGGCCAACATAATAGCATCAAGTTCCCTTGAAGTCACACCCTTGTTAAACCTTGAGTCCTTCCGTAGTTTGAGAAGTTCCCAGACACCAATTTGTTAAAGTTCTTATGATGAAGGGGACTGTACATTTCCAAGCCAAGAGAGACCATAGAAACTGGTGGATGGATGGATGAAGTGAACTCATTGCCTACCATATCAAAAGAAACATACCTCAGTATAAACATTGTGAATTAAAGTTAAAAACTAAACATTAGCAATCAACATGAAAATAGTTCATACCATCACGAAGAACACTTATTGGTTGACAAACTTATAGGATGGGTGACACGCACATAAACACACATAAAAAATGGAAAAATATAACGAGGTTTCAAAACAAAAATAAGAAAAGTTAAAGAAATTTGTAAAAAAAAAACATGTAAAACAAAAACGTGTAAAACAAAAATGTGTTGAAAAAAACGTGTAAAACAAAAACTTGTAAGACAAAAACTTGTAAAAAAAATGTGTTAAACAAAAACTAAAAAGAACTGAGGGCCCCATATGATTAGCATAGGTGGCCATCTCCCCCATGACTGAATTGCAAGGGAGAAATTTGAAATAATGAACGTCTATTTGAATTTCGTAGAAGTGCCCAACTCCTCCGAATTGATGATCTTAGGTTGAGGGGTGGAAGTTGGTAACGCTCATATTCCAACATGTCTATGCCTTCATTATTGGCATGTTTTGTCTCCTCAGTTCGTTCCATGCATATTTTTTTGCTCTTTGGAGTAGCTGTCAACCACGGGGTGTCTACTACTTGTTGTGTGGTTGCTACATAAAGGCATCTTTATTTCAAAGTTTCAAGGGCACACCTGTTACATGGAGGCATTTCCTCCATGTCATCACTCAATGAGTCACTGTATGTGATGCACAGAACTTTCTTCTTCTTGATCTTTCCATAAATGTTTATCTTAGATATCTGTAAGGAAAGATCATAGATCCCTAGGTATGCATCTATTATACTTAGCCATGACCTTCCCATTATAATTGGGAAGTCCCCTTCATTGTTGTTGACTTCAATCACCAGGAAATTAGCTGGGTAAGACCAACCACACACAGTGGTGATAATGTTCTCTACCAATTCCAAGGGAATGGTGATGGACTGGTCTGCCAGCTCTAGTTGGATGTTACTCTTCTTAAGTTGGGGCAGGTTCTAGGCTTGGTACATCTATCATGAAATTAGGTTGACTCTGGAACCTGAGTCAAGAAGAGCCTTATGTGGTTCATTCTTGATGATTTGTAAATAGATTAAGGAGCTTCCATGATTAGTTAGTTTCCTAGGAAGGTGGCCTACCTTGATCCAGTCGGTTACGGTATGCGTTAACATAACCGTATGCATTAAGCTCTGTTGGACTGAAGGGTGCTCTGAAGTGTTAGATGGTGGAGGAGTGTACCTAGACTCAACTACTTATTGTGAGAGCTTGTCTAGGATATTGGTTCTAAAGATAGTTCTTTTCTTTCTACAGTTGTTAGAACCAGTACTAGGTTGAATATTTACAGCTCTTGCAGCGTTACATTTCTGCGGTTGAGTAGGGAGTTACCCTTTCATTGTTGGAGTAGGAGGTGTTATGGGAACTACAAGTGGAAGAGGTGCGGATGGAGTTGGAGGATGGTGTATATGTGGGATGTATCCTAGAGGAGATGAAGTCCTCCTAAAGTACTCCCGAACTTGGTAGTGACGTTGGGGAGTTGTGTGACTCATAGAGTCACTTGGAGAAATCGACTACTGCACATAATATCCATATGGGTCTAGCTTTCGGTAAGGGTACTGTTGTGTTGGCAGTGGCATCCCCCATGACTATGGATATTTCCACTGCTGATGCTATTCGATGGGTTGTGGTGGAGTTCCACTTGGATAGTACATTAATGGTTGGTGGAACTGTCTTGGGTTACCTTGGGGATAAGGTAACCTTCGAGGTGTTTTTTGTTGGCTAAGTCTTAGGTTAAGTGCATACACCCCAGACTCCTATAGATGTGAGATGATTGGACAACATCCCTTAGGATGGTCATAGTGGCAGATCTCACATCCACTATCATCGTCTGTGTCTAAATCCACAACTTCATCAGAGATAGTAATTTTCCCCTTACCCTTGTTATGTGTAGGGCCTACATTTCTCCACTTTGTCTTATCTTTATCACTACTTTCTTCCGCCATAGACTCTTCTACAATTTTCAAGATAGTTTCAAGTTTGGAGTCTAAGGAATCCCATAATTGATTCATCTTAGTCGATACTTCTATTGTTAGTTTTTGAATCAGCAAGGTTTTTCTATTCATGAACTCTTCGAGTGGTGACTCATCCTCTTCATCGCAAAATTTCACTTCCTTCTTCTGAAGGGAGGGATCACAGTTGTATTTTTCTGCACTTTCCCTTTTTCATAGGTCACCTTCTTCTTTTGCTACTTGTTCCAACAAGTGATGAACATCATGGGCTCTAAGTTCTAATAGTCTCTCTTAGGCATAAGTCCCAAGGGTTCTTCTAGTTTCATGCTTGAGCCCATCCACAATGTGGCAAAGTTAATCCCGTTGAGCATACCCATGGCCTAGGAAACGATGTAACAATGTGTAGCGGGTCATGGCAGCATCGAAGGGTTCATGATTACCTTGTTTCCATCTTTGGATCTACTTACGCAAGTTAGACACTCTGAAGTATGTTTGATATTTCTCGTTGAAGAGTTCTAACATCATACTCCACCTCCTAATGCTCTCCAATTCTAAGGACCAGTACCAACTCTCTGCTTCTTTAATGAGTATCCTTGGAAACAACTTAAGTTTTTGCCATTCGTTTTCTATATTTTGCAAGGCACAGGCATCGTGGAATGCCTGTAAATGATGCTGCAGATCAGCGTTGTATCCCCCCTCAAAGCGTGGGATATTGTTCATGTCTAAACACTTTATCCGACTATCTTTTAAATGCCTTGTGGGAATTCTTACAGCCTCCGTTATGTCAAGCATACTTCGGGTTGCAAGTAGGGATTCGTCATGATCATCTCTTTCATGATGCCTATGATGTCTTCGTTGTTCCCTACATTCCCTTTATTCATGCCCTTGTCCTCTCTCTTGACTCTCTCCTTGAGGTCTCTCATTTTTCTTACCTTTATCCTCTCCATTATGCTCATGCTGGTTGCACCTAGATGTGGAAGGAGAGGATGAGTGATGAGATGAAGGAGAAGAAGAAGGGGAACCATCGCTATGGCGATGCTTCTTGCCTTCTCTTCGGCTACTACGATCTCGATCATGACGACGATCTAAGTGCTCATCCTTGTATTTTTTTGTTGTTCCCTCTGTAAAAAGTTAGTGTTCATGGGCATCAGATCCAGGGTTATGTATCGTTGATCGTAAGTTCTGATACCCAAACTCCTCACCATCGTTAGGAGGGGGAACATCCTTTGATAGAAATCCCGTTATGAGTGGTTCACCATCTTCGATTTCACTAAGGACGTGTAGGACCTCTTTTCCCTTCAACAATGTATGTTGGCTTTCCTACCTTGAGTCCCTCATACATTGTGCTTCTATTGGATAATAATCCCTTGTATCAAATTTGCCTATAACGTATTCAGCATAGAGCTAAGTCATGCTGATCTGTGCCAAAGCACGGAGGAGCATGTTGGGGACTGCACGATCTAGAGGTAACATGATGTTACCTTGCAAGTCTCTCCATCGCCATTGTTCATCTTGATGGAGGGTAAAGGTAAAGTTTGGAATATACTCATCAGGATGAGTATAGACTATCCGGTATTGTTTAGGACTTGGCAGATTTTGGTTGTGTTTTTGATTGCCGACTATTTTTTGTATTGTCCCTAGGTGGTGAGTTGCTCTTATGAGAAGAAGATGAAGACATTATGTCTTATTGGTGTGCTGTTACTGTTATATATAAATTTTTTCTTTAATTAACCTGAAGGTTTTTCTAGGCTCCCAACGATGTGAGTGATATCCTATGTTCTATTCAGTGCACAAACACTTAGTCCCCGACAACAACACCAATGATGAGTGGCGAGATACCCCTACACTCAACCATATGAATACAAGCGTAGCACATGCGATCTGGTTGAACTCTGCAGACTAAGTGCCTACAATGGAACACTTAGGGTTAATCATTAGTTGTCTTCCCATACTTACTTGTAGTTGTCACGGTGTATGGTTAAGTAAGTTCGAGGTATATGGTTTTTATAGTTTTTATGTTTTATCTTCTATGCTATTGAGGTGAAGGATTGAAGAAACTAACTCTAACTAATGAACTAAGTCTAAATTACCTAGCATCAGCATCCATTCCCACTTATCGTACACACCCTGAACCAATGCAACCATGCCTACCAAATGCTAATCGTTACTGGGATCACCACACGTAATGCACGTGCTTGAAGTGGTTGTATTGAGGCACTTAACTAGGAGGAAAGGGTTGAGAGAATATAATCTAGCCTAAGTGCAATGAGCATCCGTTCCTTGATTATCCATACACATCCTGGTGCATGACTACCATTGGGATTACCAAGAGAGGATCTTAGGTATGCCATTGGGTTACCAAGTAGTCACACTTAGATGCTTGTAATCAAGTCGTACTCATTTAGCATTACTAGGAGAGAAGGGTGAGAGAGAACGTAGTAAATAACAATAAATAAAATCCTATTCCATGCACTACAAGGTTTATCCAAGAAGTTCATCTTTATTGCCGTACACAACTTGTGTTCAAGTACAATGTTGCTCGAATAAAGATCAGTTCACTTTAGGACTCCTACTGCGGGCACATGGAAAATATTCTATCTCTGGAGTGATCAATCTGCCAGATTTTTCCTATTTCTAGCCTAGGATGAGGAAACAAGGGAGAGCTGCCTCTTATTTATAGATATGATGGCTCACCACGATATTGCATATGCAATATCGTAGGGGACCATGCGATATCGCGTACATGATATTACGGCCCATGCGATATCGTGTCTCATCAATAATAAAGATTGAGATTATTTTTTACCATTATAGCATTTCACTTAGTATAGATTTACTTTCCATGTCATTTACAATGCCAATGTCCATTAGTTATCTATTAGAATAAGTATGATTGGTTTTGAGCACTAACGCATAATTGTCTAGTAACCCAATAGTAGCTTTGCATGATTTGCTTAGTAGCAAAGCTAATTGGTAATTCTACTAACAATTATACTAGCCTAGGATGTGTATAAAAGACCAAGAATTGATGCTTATCACCATTAGGCTAGCTTAGCATTACATTTCCATTACACCTTAGATAATATAAATTATGTTTATTTTAATAGGCTTCATCATAGCATTTTAAGGGTCATTCTCCATCATTGAAGCATATGCCTCACTAAGAGTTAAACCATGCACTTTAAACTTCACTAACTCTAGAGGGAAGACAACGATTGTAGACTTGTCATCAATATACTAGTATACACATATTGTCTTATCTGCATATTATGATCCAATCACATGCATACACTTGTGATTTGTATGGTTAGGTATTAGGATCTCTCATTGCTCATCACCAAGTGTTATAATAATAATAATTTATTTTCTTTTTGTGACAAAGACTAGCCAATGCATATCCATGATAATTATCATGAAAAATTTTATCTCTTTCTTTAGAATTATGATAATAATTATATATTTTCTATAACAAATTTTAGCTAACTAGTAGTGGGCCTTTCAACTAAAATTATTAACAAGTGGTAATTTTGCAACGTTTTTGAAATAAGAAACTTTAATTTTTTCTTGTATTTTACAAGTAAGAGTACCAAAAATTGATGAATGGGGCATCAAATTCACACATTAATCATAAGGAGAAAACTTTTTCCTAGAAAATGATATGTCAACACTCTTATTTTAGTCCTAGCAAATTAGTGAGAATTGATACACTAATGTCAAATGCACAAGTGTCTAAGGTGTTTCATGATAGAATATCATGATGCATTGGATCTTGCTTTTATCATCTGATATTTTTACTTAACTTTTTATTTCACATTTTGAGTTATATAATTTCTTGAGTATTTAAATCCAATATTCAATATAAATGCATGGTGAAATTGAAATTAGCTTTGATTAAATCTCCATAATATCTCTAAATTAAAATTAATATCCAAATAAATGTTTAAGAATAAAAAACATTGATTAAGGTGTTAAACATTCATTATGTCAAATAATCAATTTATTTTATCAATTACTACAAATATTTAAATTTGAACATTGTTTTCTTTTTAAGTGGTGGTTTTGCAATTTTGCATGAAGGGATGGCTTTGATTACAAGGAAGAAGGACTTCCATGTGAAATAAATCTCTAATTTAGTAGAGTTGTCATTGTTACTTATTACTTTAAGTTCGGCTAAGAAACAATAATACAATTGAAATTGAGATATTATTATGTTTGAAGACATGAAGGATCTATTGGTTAGACATTACATGTGTATGATGAAAATTAAATATTGACTCAGCAAACTGGTCAACTAACATTGGATATATCAAGAAAGGATTGTATGGACCTTTTGCTATAATATTTTATTATTGTGTCAAATGTTTAGTTTAATGGTAACTAAGAAAAACATGTTGCTCAATCTCAAGATCTCTTGAACCAAATATCCTACATGTACATTCTCTTTAAGAATTTGCATGCATCTTTTACTTTTTTATCTTAGGATGATATGAATTTAAACAAAGTCTCTTGATGAAAATGCAACATCTCATTGGGAGTACAGCTTCTAGGTAGTAAACTTTTGAGCTTAACTAATTATCTCTTAAACATTTGAAATAAAATTTTTTCTTACATTCTACATTTTGACCATAACTTTATTAGAAGCAATGAGCTAACCACTTGAGAAACCTCTTGCCTAATCAAAGAGCTGAAAAACAATTATACGAAACAATAATAAACTTGAAAAAAATTAACTTTTGGTAGTGATTGGTAAACAATTTGATTAATATTATCATGTATCATAATCATGGAAATATCCTTGATTAATTTTATTATATACAATACAACTTAGCAAAATAAATAAGATGGATTTTGAATTTTTATTGATTAATATTTTTTACTTTTTGATTAATATATTCTATGAATATAAATTTTAGGTATAGCATAGTGATCAGTGTATTTATATCTTGCTTCCAAAGTTCAAAGTTGTGAGTTCAATTCCTACTTTTACCAATAAATGTAAAAGTAACAGGGTAACCGTGGTGCATGGTAAGAAGAACCAGGAAAGCTCATATTACATGTGTCGATGGTGACCAATTTGATGGCACCAAAACGGGAGTATTAATACCCTTGTTACGGGAGAAAATTTGGCCTTGTTCAGGCTGTTTATGCTTTTCAGGTGCATTGATTGCACACTACTTGAAGTACGCTGGTTTATGGTAACTCTCTTGATGATTTTGCGAGCTTCGGCTCAGCAGGGTCATGCATGCATGCGTAACGACTGATAATTGAGTAGAGTTAGAGTTTTGCTTTTTTCGGTTGGGCTGGGTTATCTCTTCATGTTTCTTCTTCCTTCTATCCTGTGCTAGCGAGCTGGGGATCCGTAAATGATGGCGAGCCTGATGCAGCCATCATCACAATCATCATCATCATCGCAAGCATTTACCCTGCTGCGCAATTCGCATTAAACATCCCTTCAATTATTCTCCTGTTCTGAAATAATTCAAGTACCAACAACAACAACCAGAAGAAGAAGCTGCTGGTACACAAATCCCGCGTTGATGGAGCGTGTTTTCTACAGAGGATGGCGTGTTGCAGGTACGCAAATTTTGAAAAAACTATTTGCCCCTTCTTTTTTTTTTAAGACAGTACAACTCGGCTACGGAAGCCCTGACAGCAGTCAGAGAGAAGCTACCCTTGCTACGAGATTGGTGGAACTATTCATCACGTAAGTTCTCAGCATTTAAGTTCGTTGCGTTTCTGAACATTTCATATTTGAAAGAAAGATCAGTCAGTCTGGCCAGAAGTTTCAGCACAATCTTTATGAGAATGTCAATCTGTTTGCCTAGCTTATTTATCTATCTATTTATAATGTTTTTGAGTTTGATGGTCCATTGTGGTTACATGTTGGATACTACTCCTGGCCAAAAGTCTACGTGTTGTCTTTCTTGCTTGCCTTCTCTTGTAAACTCAATTTCATGAACTACGAGCATTTTTGTGACATGGTGGCAATTAAGGCCTGGTCGGGCAGGTTGCTAATCCTGGTGACTTCTTGACTGGCAGGTAACTTACAATATCAATGTTCTTCTTGGATGCTGTTAGTATTAAGTTCATTCGAACCAGCACTGTTTCTTTATAATGAATCCATGAAATACAGGGTTACTGCTATACTTCTTACATTTCCTTCTCGGAACATGGTTGGATAAGCTTACACCTTTTACATTTTTTGAAATAACGTTAAAATGTAATTTACTTAATGAAAAACAAGATTTCCATACCAATATCAATTATTTTTGAATCTTAAAGATCTTCACGAGCCATCATCAATGTTTCACTAATGTTTCACTACCAGGGCTATCACTAATGTTTCACTACCAGGGCTATCCAATACCATGATAGTGATTGTCTAAATAAGACGCATGGATTGTATACCATCAAGGATAAAGCTATTTGATTTTAACATTGATAAAATTCAAATACGTGAGGCTCTTACCCAACAAATCTCCACTTCATGAGCCTCTTACCCAACTATCATTGCATCTACCCACATTATACTTTTTGTATTACTTCTTAAGAAATGTAATATTATGAAATCTTCACAATTTTAGTGAGATTGCACAGTGAGCAATCTTGAATGTGCAAACTCAATAGGACTTTACATTGGGAAATTTAATTTAAATAATTTTGTGTTCAACAATTTATCTTATTAATTAACATTGTATTTTACAAAATCTCTTTCTTATACAACAGAAGAATATGATCATAACATAAAAGAGAGAAGTGAGAATCGAGTGTATTTCACTCAGAGTTACTATGGTATTTCTTCTTTGTTAAATTGTATTCTGAATTTTTCTAACTATTTTTCTTTTTTTGGATTATTCTTCAAAATGAATAACAATAATATCTTCCTATGTTTCTACCTCTATATGAGTTTTTCAAAAACATTATATTGGTTTATGACATCTTTTTAGATTATTTCTAGTCATTTGACTTAATTAAATGTTATAGGGAACTACTTTATCTATCTCTTTCATCTCAATATAACAGAGTTTTTTATGGAAAATTATTATTTCTATCTATATTTATAATAGAGAATTGCATTCTTGTTCATCTTTATTAGTCACGAAGGGTTTAGGTAATGACCCTTTTTGTTTGGACTTGTGTTTTCTATATGTGTGATCTTGTTTTTTGTGTATTTCTAAACCCCAAATGTTGTGTGAATGCAAAGATGTTAGATGTGGTTAACACATAGACTCAATATAAATCATTTCTATTATTAGCTAACTTTTCAAGCTAAATGAAGAGTTCAACTTGAGCATATAAATAATTATAGGTATGATTTGCTTGTATGATTTGCAGGTAGCACCCGGACTACATAGGGAGCGGGCCGGGTAGGAGGTTGCATGTTTGCGGTAGTAGCGGCGGGAGGTACATGCACCACGTATGGTTTTGGTGGTATGGTAGAGGCTGCCACCGCAGGGGGTATTTGGATGACATAGGGTCGTTGCGGGGTAGGCGGGTTACATGGAGAGTATGATGATTGAGGTGTGGGCATTTGTGCAATAGGAGGAATACGAATTACAAATGGTCTCTTAGGTATTTGTCGTTCATTATCTAAGTAAATGGTGTTAATCCTAGGTGCTTCTTGTTCATTGTCTAAGTAGATAGTGTTAATTACGTATGGAGCTTCCTTAGTATTTAGAGGATCCTTATATATGCCCATGGCCTGGTTTTGTGGTTTGACCGGGTTGGCCTCATCAAAAGTGATCTCACCTCCGTTGATCATCCGTTGAATATCTTGTTTCAGGGTGAACCAATAGTCAGTTCCATGCCCATTCCATTGATGATAATCACAAAAGCAGTCTATTCTAAAGCCTCTTGGAACTGGGGGCTCATCTGGCGTTGCCAAGCTTGGGTTCTCAACCAACTGACAGAATTGATCATGTCTTTGGATTGCTGCGGGGGACAATTGTTTATGTTTCATTAGCCCGGCCTTCAAGAGTTGGTCAAATAATTACGAGGGTTTCATGGGCAACAGTGTGTATTGAAAGGGCTCTCTCCTTTCGAAGTTTCTCACACGACTTAGCGTAGGATTTTGTGATGTGGACGGTTCAGGTGCAATAGCGGGAGCAGGTCTAGCATAGTTAGTAGGGGCAATAGGCGGTTTACCTTGTTGTCCCGTACTCATTTCTTGTGTTTCTACTACTGCTGCTATAGTTGCCTTAGCCTTTTCTTTGTTTTTCTTATTATGTTGGTTTTTAAAGGCTGAATAGGCGGGGTCATGGCTATTTTGGGCTGCCTCTTCTATGTTCTTTATTTGTACAAATGCTTGGCTAAGAGTGCTGCATTAAGATAGTATAAGTTGGATTTCACAAAATCATTAACGGCCCCCTTTAGAATAGTGAGGAGATAAGTCTTCGAGATTGTCTCATGGAGCTCATTAAGGGCAGCACTCCACCGTTGAATAAATTTTTTAATAGGTTCAAGTGGTGCTTGCTTGACCTATATGAGGCTATCAAGTGTTGCTTCAGGCTTCAGGTTATACTTGAACCTGGTAACGAACTGGTGTAATAAATCTTCTAAAGAAAATATTGAGTTTTGGGGCAAAGCCCGATACCAGTCAAGTGCTCTCCCTGTGAGGGACATGGGGAACACTCACAAGATGGCATGTGGCCATGCCTGAAGTAACATGCATTCTAATCTAAATGTTATAAGATGGGTGGTGGGGTCTATTTCCCCATTGTATTTAGTTAACGTGGGTAAGGAAACACCCTTAGGTATCGTTAGAGGTGGAACCAAAGAGCTGATAGGGTCATCTTGATAGAAATCCACTATCTTAAGCTCTTCGTTGGTAGCTGTTTTGAGGTGCTTGACCTTGTCAGTTAGCTCTTGCATTAGTTTTTTAGTTTCAACCCAGTCTTGGGCACTAGGTGAGATTGTAGATTGATTATGTTGTGTAGTATACAAGTTAGATTGTTGTATGGTGGGCAGGAAAGAGAAAAGTTGAGTGGTTGGAGGTTGCGCTTGTGGAATATTCATGGTAGGCGCTGCTAAGGGTGACATACTATAAGGAAAGGGTTATTGTTGTTGTTGTTGCTGTACTTGAGGGATGTTCATGGGTGGAATTGTAGGAGGTGGTACATTGTAGTTAGGGGGTTGATGCGCTTGTGTACTAGTCCCAGCCCACTGTCCAGTCATGATTTGTGAGGGAACTCCCTGAACTTGTTGAGTTGAAGTAATGAAGGGTGTTCTTTGGGTTTGGATATGTGGTATATAGTGCACGGATGTAGAATCAGGTATCACATATGGCATCCCGATCACTCGGGGTGGGAAGGTTGCTCCTATATTGGTTTGCGGGGGCTATTGTTGGGGTTGTATTTGCAAGAGAGGGGACAATGTGGTAATGGGAGGAATAGTGGCGAGGGGTATATTGAGTTGGGTATCGGTGACTGGGGGAGTGGGAATAAGCATGGATGCTTCTTGTTGAGGCACATGCGCTTAGGTGATTTTAAATGACTGGAGGGATGTAGTTTCCCCCGTCAATGGCAACGCGTAAGTTTGTGGGCTAAGGGTATGGTATGAATCTTCATGTTTAGACTAAGCTGCAAAGTCATCCTCCTCTTCCAATTGAGGATTTTCCATAGACTGGTCCAAAGACTAACTCTTTAATAAGAGGAGCTGTGAGATGAGCTCAGAGTAGTGCTCTGGAAGAGGGATGATGTCATACGGGGAAGGGATGAACTCATGTCCTCCCCTATGAAACAATTCATATTGTCTCTTAGCCTCCATTTCAGTTTGATCCATTGCTAGGCTGGCTTGGATTTTTACACATATAAAATTATATTTTTCTTGTGTAATAACATTAAATGACAGATTTCTCCCTTGCAGTCTAAGAGACCGGTGAGGTCCTATCGTGGGTTGCACTGTGGGTAGTGGGATGGTCATGGGGATAACGGTATCTATAATGGGCTTGGTTGAAATGTTGGTATTGGCAGTATTCATGGTAAAAAGGTCCTAAATGTAAGAAGTGTACGCAGATGAAAATTTGGTTAAGTGCAAAAGTATGAACAACATGCTCAGCGTACAACATATAGGCACTGTTGGTAGTGTGAAGGGACTGATCACAACGTGTGAACTAAGATCACGGAATGCAAGTTGCGATAGTCAGTGTACAAATAGAGTGATGAGTGTGCAGAAATTGGGCAACATGTAGACAAGGTCTACAGCGTGCAAGTTGTCAAGCAGCGTGTATATAGAATCTATAGCATGCAGGTTGTCAGGCAACATGTAGATAGAGTCTACAATGTGTAGGTTGTCAAGCAGCGTGTAGACAAAGTCTACAATCTGCAAATTGTCAGGAAGCATGTAGACAAGGTCTATAGCATGTGAGTAAGTTGGGAAGCATGTAGACAAGGTCTACAGTGTGCGGGTAAGTTGGGCAGCGATTGGACACTGGGAATGCTGCAGAGCAGGGTACAAATTTGGGAGGCTCGTAATTAGGTTTAATGTTGATGTAATGTAAATGTGAGGAAATAGGGTAGTAGATCAGAAGCACAAGGGGTGGGCGTATGAGATCAAATTAGATTGAAGCAGTTTCAGGCCCTCCTAGTGCCATTTTCTATACTATCTAAAATCGTCCATGCAAGGCTAGAATGGGATGACCACCACATGATTTACAGATGAGCATAGAAGACCCTACCTTCGCATGAGGGTGAGCTGTAACAAACAAAGGTAGAGTACCTTGGGTGGTCCGCATGCGGATCAGACAAGGATTTCCCCAACATATAGCAATGTGCAATACGCTGGGTTATACGTAAACAACATGATAAACATTGACGAGAACATGAATGTGCAAAGAAAAAAAATACAGAGGCAAACAAAAATGGATGAAAACTGTAACAAATCTTGATCAGAAATGAAACAACTTTATTGCAAAATGAGATTACAATGCACTGGTCTAAACACAGTTGCAAATCTAGCACAAGGTGGATGAATAGCCCTGGTGGATGCTGGGAGATGATGATGCACTGGTTTAAACTGCAGGCATAGCATGAAGGCTGTATACTCAGCGTACAGGGTATAAGTCTAGCGTATCATTTTCTTGCTCTCTTTTGCTAAGTCTCCAGGTTTTTTTTTGTCTCTTGTTTGCCAAAAATTCTCCTTGATCTAGTGAAAAATTGGGGTTTTTATGAGGTTTTTTGAGTGTTAGATTTAGATCTGGAAGGGTATGAGTGGCCGTGGATGAGAGATTTTCAGGTCGGATAATAAGTGGCTACGTTGCCCAGGTGCAAAGAATATTACAACTATGCAGCGTGTTGCATGCCAACGTGTGCTACTGTACACTAGCGTGTACATGCTAGGTGTGTGAACTCAACATACAGACTTAACTAAAACAAAAGAATTCATTTTTACAAACTACTGTTATAACAGGAAGTATCCAATTCGGCCCTCGGATTTGAGCTCGGATGTCATGAGAATGTTGCCTATGGATATTCAACTCAGTTGAACTTGATCTGACATGGTTTTGGAAGACTTCCACCGATGTATGCCATGCTGCATGCTGGATGATGTACGTTGGGCATACACGTTGGGCGTGCACGCTGGGTGATGTATGCTGGGCATGCATGCTAGGCGTGCACGCTGGGCATACACGCTACATACTTAGTGAAAACCAAGTATTCTGAGCTCAAAATTTGCCAGGTTTAATGCCAGATGTCATCGTAGTCTTCTGTGGATCCCAAGGAACCATTTCTTACTCAGTTCAACTCCATTTGAAGCTATCCGTGAGGCTGTCAAACTTTAGTCATGGTGGGGAGCATTATGATTTTAGCTCTAAGCTTAGAATTTTGTGGTGTTTTAGGTTGGTTCACAACATTTCTTCAAATCCTTGTTAGTCTTTTGGCAACTTTATTTTGCTTGACATGTTCATGACATCCAAAATTTGGATGGGTTTTGCCCATTTCTATTTGGAGGAGCCTCAAAACTATGGATCTAGTCTTAGAGGTTTTCATGGACACAATTGTGGATTTTGCAAATATGATTGCCACTTAGACTAGAAAGAGGATTTCATATTATTTGTGTCTAGTCAAGAAAGAGGTTGCAAAACCTCCTATGGAGTGATGAAAATTCTATGTAAAACAAATTGATAGTATATAGGATTGTAGAGTTCAAACGAGATGAGGGGATCCAAATGTTCCAAACTAGGGTCCTGCTAAGAATGGAGGGGCTTGCCAAGTATAAAATAAATCCTCTTAGGTATTTGCTTCAACTTGGAAGTTGAAGGCACTTCTCTTTGAGAGACCTCTAGAAAAGAAGGAATCTTTAATGATTGTGCATAGGTTCCAAATCTTGTCAAAAATAAAATATTAGAAAGGGTTTGTTCCTATTGTTTTGAATGTGTCTTCATTGGGCCCTAAGGTAGATGGGGGTGTTGGGGAGGGGTTCACACTAAGTGATGCATGATCTCATCAATAGTGACTATGCCATAGACTATGGCATCATTGAAATATGTTTTCATGTAGGAGGCTATGGTTGGATCCATTGTGGTTGTTGAGTTTGAGCTACCTTTGAGTTGGAAGTTGTGGTTGAGCCAAAGCTATTATTGTAGTTTGGCTAGATCTCTTCCTTTGAGGCCTTTGTTTACCCCATTGCATCTCTTGTTGTGACTTTTGAGGACATTAAACAACAAATTCTGGAGTGCAACCCCACTTGTTGGGGATGGACATGAGGTAGAATTCAAGTATAAGGCTGGGCACATGAAAATTGCATAGCTAAGACAAAGGGAGTGATGAAATTTAATATGTTAGGTAGCTAAGTTGTGGGTATATGATGAAGCATGATTTTGTCAACTATACAAGTTGGCTAAGATATTGTAGATGCTACATTATAGATGCAATGTCACATGTGCATTGTAGCATCTCCATCGATGCGTCTTAGTTAGTTAATACATCATAGATGCTACATTGCATATGCTATATTGCATCTACTATAACGTAGCTACATCGATGTATCCCTATTGATGCAACCAAATGACTTAGCGCATCCTCATCAATGCAATGTTTATATTTGCCTATAACTATGCAAGCACCCACTACATATTTGACACCATTTGGTCAATAGTGTAGCTAAAGTTTTTCAGTTTTATTCTGTAAGCTTAACAAATACTTAGTAAGTTCCAATAGTGTAGATTTGAGTTAGTTGTATGAAATCTTATTCAAGTGGCATTATACTTGGACACATTCCATGAATGACAATAAGATCTAGATTGATTCATATTCATTATAGCACTTTGACTTAGAATAGATTCACTTTCTATGTAATTTACTTTTTATGTACTTAGTTAATATTACATCAAGGGGCTACCTATGGATGGCCTAAAAGAGGTGGAGTTGAGCTTAATAGGGAGATTTGTCTCTATAAGCATTGGGCCTAGTCTAGATCTGGTAAGGAAATGGGTGGCCAGTCATTATAACTTTTATCGTGTGGAGGTGCATAGCCTCCTAGAGAATCTATTCCTTTTCATGTTTTCAATCATGGCTGAGAGCAATTGTGGCCAAACTAGTGGACCATGGTTTTTTTGGGGCTATGGGCTTGGCCCTAACACATTGGCATCTTGGTGCCCACTATGACCTAGATCGTTTTTCCAAGGCCCTAGTCTGGATTCAACTCTCAAGGATCTCATGGGAATTTTGGACTTTAGATTTTCTCAAAACCTTGGTTGGCTTTTCCACTTTTAACTATTGCATGGGAGCTAGGGAGCACTTGGGTTTTGCTAGGTTTTATGTCTAGAGGTCTTTTTCCCTGAAAGATTTGGTTAAGTAAATTACACTGGTCCTCCCCATAGGGGAAGAAAAGGTTCTTGTGGAATATGAAAATGTGGTTGCAACTACAAAGGATGCCAAAAAGGCTATGTCACTAACAAGTTGTGGAACATGTGGGAAGTAGGGGCACCTAACAAGGGATTGTAGGGTCAAACAGAAGTAACTTGGCCATACAAGACCTAGCTAGAGGAATCAGGGCCATCAACAATAGGATGACGAGTGGAAGGTGGTTACTCATAAGGGTAGGGCTTGACAAGAGTCTCTTGGAGGTCAAGTGGGGGTTGTTGAGGGAGCTATGCTAGGGCAAGAAGGGGACAAAGTGGTGAAGATGATTGTTAAGTAGGTAGTTCTAGAGATGTTAGGCCAAGAACCCCTGTTAGAGGAGACAAGGACACTAGAGGAGACACTAGTGATATTTTCTATGTAGGAGACAAGGATGATGATGAAAGGGTGCAATAAGGAGGGTGTGGGAAGTCTACATGGGCCATAGACCACTTTGAGGGGTCACCATAGGCAGGTGGGGGTGGAGTTGTCCCTACTTGGTGAGTGCGTCAAGGTGGCATGTGGGGGCTTGATGCTATTGATGGTTGACATCATTGGGAAGGAGGGAGGAGGTTGTCCCACCTTCCTTGTCTTACCAGAGAATGCCCATGCTGGGAGACCATCGAGTGCAACGTCTTGCTCCAAGAAGACACAACTTGAGATTGATTTGGTAGTTCAAATAATTCTCAAGGAAGTTTACAGAAAACACAATTCCTATAGGACATGAGGCTACTCGCATGAAAGTGTAGGGGGTAGGATACCAAAATACCCTAAAGGATTTGGTGCTTTGGGATTTGTGTGACATTGTTTGCCTATAATAAATGAAGATTTAGTTATAGGAGGGACACTAGCTACAATGGCAAGGATGGCATGTGCAACTAGTTGGGAGCAAGAGAAGGGCTAGAGGTTTGGCTGTCCTGTCAAAGCATTTTTTTGATGTTATTGATAGCTTTCTTAGAGTATCAATATCTTCATCCAAGATGGGAACTTTTAACTAACCAATTTCTATGGTTTCAAGAGCTAGGAAGCTCAATTATAAGAGTTAGCTAGGAAGCACTAGTTGAAATCCCATAGGTACAAGTTGTTAACAAAGCACTTCAACATATGGTTGAGGAGCTTGGACTGAATATCAATAACGAAAAGTCTATGGTCTATTTTCTTAATACTGATCAATGGGTTTAGGGGCTAATCACTCAAAAGATAGGAATTCTCCCTAGCTCTTGCGAAGATGTTTATCTGGGGTTACATCTTACTCAGTGGGATAGGGAAATATCATGGACACGGCTGATCGAAAAGCTCCACAAAAGAGTGGATTATTGGACGTGCCATTTTTTAACTCAAGCTAGTTAAGCCTTTCTTGCCTCCTCTATCCTAGGGGCTATGGCCAGATATGTGACTTTAACAGCTTCTCACCCTGCTACTTGTATTGCCAAAATTGATCAAATCATATGGAGATCTTCTTGGAGTGGGGGAAAAGGAGGTGGTCATATGCATTTAGTTAACTAAGAGACTATTGTTAGGCCAAAATAGGCAGGGGGCTTGGGGATTTTCCAATTCCAAGATATGATTGATATGAGTTTCCAACATTTCTTTCACAAGATCCTAGGGGATCTATCTACAATGTGATGCCTAGTCATTATGCAAAACAAGTGTCAGAGGTGGGAGGCTGGAAGGAATGATTCATATGTGTGTGGGTGCTATGCAGGCATGATAATCACATGCACCAAATGGGGATGGAAGGGGCCACCCTAGAATAGCTAATCATGAGCCACTACCCCATGTGCCAAGGGTGGAGGGGCCTATGGAAAGGAATTTTGCTTAAGAAAATTAAAATATTTATCTGGTTGATTAATCATGAGGAAATACCAGATAGGGTGATCCTTCAAGGTAGGAAGTGGAGGTTGTGGACATGTGTCCACTATGCATCATGGCCATTGAGACAGTGATACAATTTATATGTGAATGCCCCTTTTCCATTAGAGTCTTACATGCATCTAACCTTAGAAGTTGGTAGTTGGACAAGAATTCCAGAGTTATGGCAATCTTGTGGTCCCTGTGGAGGGCCTGGAATTTTTTCCTTTTTAGGGGATAGTTGTTGCCACCATTGGCACAGATTATAGTGGAAGGGACATGTATTTGAAAGGAAGCATCAATAACCATAGGGGCTATGCCAACCTTTGAGCTCCCTTGCAAAGATAATCAAGAAAATGAGAAGCTGTGGTAGCTAGTGGTGTGAATTGGATGGGATGTTTTCCTTCCCAAACTTTTGGATGACCCAAATTTGGAAGATGAGAGCTTTTGAGAATTGGGTGGGGGACTACACCTTGTTTTGGGAAGAGGAGATTCAGCTCATGCAAAATTCCATGGTAACTTGCTTTGGGGTCCCCACTGTAGGTGAGATTATCTTGATCATTGGCTAAGGGTTTTAAGATGCAAGGATTTTCTTTTCTAGACTTGTTCCAAGGATAGGAAGTGGGTAGGTCTTAAGGCCATCTCTACTGGATCTATGGTAGGCTACTATTAACAATATTTTTTTTCATTTGGGAAATGTGTTTAAGCTCCAAGGGCTACATTTTAGTATCGTGTGTTTCCTTCATTTGGGGACTATGATGAATGCTCCACTAGTTTTTTCTTGACATGTTGTGTCAAGGGCATCAGGGTAGACACTTTGGTCTAATTTTGGTGCTTTTAGAAGAAGCACACTTGTCTTAGCTAAGGATGAGAGGGACAACCATCTAGATAGTGCATAGTCAATGGCAGACTAGGAGGGAGCCACCAGAGGTTGTTGAACTATCTAGTGACTCTGAGGATGGGGATGGTGGATTCTTGATAGGGCATGGATGAAGAATGTGGCTTTGTATTTTGGGGGACTATGGACTATGTGGCTGTGGGGATCCCAAGTCGGCTATGATGGTGTGGAAAATTCATAGGCTAGGGTGTTTCATTTGGAGGTGCTTCTGGAGGCAGCAGAGGAGTTCGAGGCCTAGGTAGAGAGAGCTCACTAGAAGCATAGATGAGAAGGGAGAGAGGTAGATTTTGAAAGGCTAATGAATAAGGTTGAATGTTGGGTCTAGGATGTGGCTTGGGAGGAGGATCATAGGCAAGAGTTGGTAGAGGCTGCAACTTGTGAAAGGCTTGAGGCAAAGCTGCAGATTGAAATTCAACAATGATTGGAGGAGGCCCACAAGATGGAGTGGTGGGAGGAGGTAGAGTAGTAGCATAGTTATCCAGTGAAGATTGGATGAGGTGCATGAGCAAGATGCTCGACGGTGGTTACAATAGGGGAGGTGTCCCTATGTTATTTTGAATATTGATAGAGAGGTGCCTTGGAGCTTTTTGTGAAGACATATTAGGTGCCAAATATGGGAGTTTCATCTAGATAAAGGGGAAAGTTCTATCAAGGTTGCTAGGAGGGCTTCTATTATCAAGGATTTCTAGGAGGCAACTACGTTTGTTAATTCTGAAAGGTGTCATGCTATGCTTGACAAAATTCACTGCTAGGTGCAGGCCAACTGTGCTTGCACTCATTTTCCTCTCTACCTATAATGTTGTTGTGTTTTTTTTTCTTATGCTAGATCTGGTTGTAGACCATGTTTTGTGGATTTTCGTGGGGCCTTGACCTAGTTTTGAACACACATGCTAATCCACTGGTTTTGTTTTACCGAGGATCTATTGCCATAGGATCTTTTAATTGTGGAGCTATGGTTAGGTGGACAACCTCTTTTATGATGATGCCTTTTGAGGGATTTGTGGGGGGAGGTGAGCTAGGGGGTTTCTCCCCTTAATTGAGCTTCACTCTATTTTTGGTTCATCACCCTGCAGATCTAATGGTAGGGATTTGCTATATATATAAATTTTCCATTGTTAATATACCTAATTACTTTTCAAACAAAATTTATATTTCTATGCATGTTAATCAATCAATGGAATGAATTTCATTAGTTTTGAGCGTAAACATGCATCTGCCTAGTAATCCCAGCAACGTAATTGCTTAGTTCTCCCAGTAGCATAACACTTGGTAATCTTAGTGTTGGGTACTTAAGTTCAAGACATGTATGACAAGCTAGGAATGAACACTCATCATCCTTAGGATAGTTTTAGATTTAAATTTATTGGTAATTAGATTAAATAATTAGTTTCTATATTATTATTTACTTATTTTAAGGCCCCAACAACATCAATAATAATATGTCTCATTTTGGATGAAACCATATGTGATAAAGCTATTATTATTCCAAATGAGAAGAAAACAACCTATGATTAACGCTTAACAATATAGACACCACACTAGTTCCATTCATGAAATTTGATCAAATTGCATGTGAACACTTGTGATTTATATGGTTGGATGTAATGAATACCCATTGCTCATCAGGGAGATACAAAGGGAGATGTAGAGGAATATTGAGTTAGGAAACTAGGGGACCTTGAAGCAGGTTTATTGGAAAAGATCTAATAGTATACTATGAAACTTATTTCATAAAATTGCAGGGGGTAGAGTAGCTTCTATAAAAGAAATAAACTTAGAGATTTGTCAAAGTAAGGAAACAACGATCTGATTCTATGTATTATTTGAATGGTTGATAGACTCACTGCAAATGAGGATGAGATTATTGCAATAAATGGAGACTTTTTGGAAATGTATCTGGAAGTCGAAAGATAAAAGAAGTGTGTTTATATAGATTAGAAAATTTCTGGATACTCAAGAAAATAACATACTAATTGCTCCTATTACAAGTAAGGAGATCTAGAAATTGATCTTCTTCATGAAAATGGAAAAAACCCTTGGTCTGGATGGATGACCAATAGAACTTTTCAAAGAATTCTATGATATGCTAAAGAACAACTTGCTAGATGAATTTAAATTAATATCAAAGTAGGGATAGGTGCATAGGGAAATTAACTATTCTAAGATGGTTATCATCCCCAAGTAGGCTGATCCAAGTATATCCTTTGATTACAGGCCCATAAAAGTCTATAATATTTTGATGAGAGTCTTTTTAAAAATATTGGTGAGTTGTATGTCTTCCATCTTCCACAAACTTATTGGAGAACATTAGGGTAGAGTTTGTTTTTGGTCATTTCAACCAACATTAGATCGTTTTGGTCAATAACTAATGCATTTAGTGATTAAACATAAGTTCTTAGGTATGTTTCTTAAACTTCATATTGCCAAGGCTTATGGGTCACTATCATGGGATTGTAATATAGGAGATTATGATGAAAAAGGAATTTCATCCATATTTTGTGTAACTATGAATTAACATTCAAAAATCTAGAGTGGACTCAATGAATCTTAATGGAAAATTGAGGGGTTACTTGAGTCCTCAAAGGGGTTTTTTTATTGTTGTTATGGACATCCTACAAAGGTACCTCAAAGTTGAAGGGGTTAAGGAGATTCAAGTTGCTATTAATTAGAGCTTAGTTAATCACTATGTTAATCACACAATGCTTACCACTAAGGTTTTTGTCATGAAAGTAAAGATATAAAGAAGATTTTAGCAAATTTTGAAGAGGAACTTGTGTTGACAGTCAATTGGGGAAAGTTGGCTACATGTTTTTTAACATCTCATTTGAAATGAATAGAGTGATCGACAATATCCTTCAAATTGATTAAGGAGGGTAGAAGTATACCTATCTAGGAATTTCATTATTTAAATGGACCATAAATCACACTTGGAGAGGGTTCATCTAGAAGATTCACAATAGAGTAAAAAGCTAGATGTCTAGATTTCTACCAATTAAGGGATGGGTTCTTTTAGCTTTCATTGTTTTGATGGCCATCACAAGTTATGTTGCTCCTACATGTGCTCCACCCCAAGTAGATGATACAAAAATTTAACACCATCATTAATAATTTTTTCTGGCTAGGTATAAAAAAGTGTCCAAAAACTCATCTCATAAATTAAGATACCATCTTACATCCATGATAATGTCGAGACATTGGGTGCCAAAATTCAAAGATTATATTCTGCCTAGTTAGTTCTACATTATACAAAGGCTCAAAAATCATAATGATGCAATTTGGATAATAATTATGAAATGGAAATATATGCATTGGTCCTCTATCTTGATTCACTTTGGTTTCTAGCACACTTTTGTAATAATCACTATATCATGTTTAGATTATAGGTTGATCAAACTGGTATAAGTAAGTATTGAGGATAGTTTTAAAATTTTATTGATCCCTTAAGACATTCATCATTTTTTTTATGTTTTATTTTAATGGTGAAGACATGCTTTATTCATTTGTTATGTTTACTAAGGTTTTTATGTGGTTTTATGTCATGTGTTTCCCTCTCAAGTTTTTCGTGTTTTATTTTCATGGAGCCATGTTTTAGTCTTTTGTTATGTTCACTTTTATGTTGTGTTTGATTTTCATGAAGCCATGTTTTAGTCTTTTGTTATGTTCACTTTTATGTTATGAAGTTAAGTTTAGGAGTTAGATGTTTTAATTTCATGAAGTCATGTTATTTTTTAAAGTTTAGGTTAGCACATGGTTGAAAAGTAAGAAAGGGGTTTTATGCCATGTGCCCCCTTCTCAAGTGTTATAAAAGGTGAAAATGCTCTCATTTCAAAATTGATGTGAAGGTGTTGAATGCTTTGTAATTGTGTTGTCATTTCAATTAATAGAAGAGGGGGAAAATTTCCTTGTGCTAAAGTCCTTCAAGATTTTAACTATTTCTTTCTTTTATTATTTTACAATGAGTTCATAGCATATATAATGCTTTACCTTAGATATTTTATAGTATTTAATATCTACTTTCACAAATATTTCACATTTTATAACTTTTCCACAATTATTTCTCATTTCACAAGATATTTCTCAAGTTCTCAAGCAATTTCACAAGATTTATCAATTTTATATTCACAATTCAATAGACCCATGAATTCCATGATTTTTGATGTTTCAATTTTTTTTCTTAGAGTAGATCTAAGCTATTTCCAATTTCATTTCACAAATAATTCACTTAATTTCATCTCATCTTGCAAGGGTTTTGATGGATTCTTGTGGATCTCCTTAAAATTCTTATTTGATTTCATAGTTTCATTTAAATTTGTTTACATAGTTCATATTGAAGGGGAGATTTGATGTTTAAAAAATTTTGATCATAGTTCTAGATAATTATGTACCATATCTAAGACTTTCAAGAGAGAGTAGATGCATTTGTTCACAACCTTTGACATTTCATGTCAAAAAGGAAACGAAATTGATGCCAAATTATATGTAGTTTGTCTTGCATGTCATGTTTAAATGAAGATCCAAGTCACACTTAATGTTTTGTTGAAGGATCAAGTCAATTTGAATTTCAAAGTTTGATTTCTTATATTTTTTGCAACTCTTTAGAGACCGTGACCTCACTATGACCCCTTTGTCCACTTAGGGATTGTCAAATTTGGCATTTTCATGGGTTTTTGTGGGGGTATAGTCTAAACTATGTTGGAGCCATCTACACCCAACATTGGTGATGTTGGGTTTTCCATTTTCCAATAATTCCTAGCATAGTTTTCACAAAATCCAACCTAGTTATGTCAAGGCTAGTGTTGATGATGTTGGATTTTCAATTTCCTAGTAATTCCCAGCATAGTTGCTACAATTTATAGTAGTGGTAGCATGGCCAATGTAGTCATCTCAAATTTCTAGCAATCTTCACATGGCCAACGTAGTCACCACATTTCTCAGACAATTCCAACAATGCTAGCATAGTTGAGGTGAAGCCATCATAGTTACAAAAGTCTATTTACTATGTTTAGTATCCAATGTGATTTTGATGGCCCTTGGGTGTTAAAAATTGCTATAAATGATTAATTACACTAGTGAATATGGCCTACAACACCTACAAATTGCATTAATCTATCAACAATAATGGAAAATATTTTTAGCCTAAATTCAACCATTCCAAAGCCTATAAAAGCCAACTTCAATACTTCATTCAAGTCCAGAACATTTTTTGCAACCATACCACTGTAGCAACCTTGAGCATAAAAAAATCCAGTTTCAATACTTACAAGACTTTTGAAAAAAATTTGGCATCTACCTAACCACCAAAGACTCTTAGCATAGTCCTATTATCACAAAAGTCAAACACCATTGTTCACATCATTTAAACTCGAAAGTTGTAGATTCAGGAAAAAACTAGAAAGAGGCATTTGACAAGTGGAGTTGGGGAGTACCTGGATCATGAAGTTTGACTATAGAATACAACCTACTAGCTTTAATAGGCTTCAATCTCCTTATGCACTTGAGCATACAATCTATATTCCTTGAACTCTATACTTTGAGCATTTTTGCTATTTTAATAAAGTTTGTAAGTTCATTTGTAATGTAAATTTTATTTCAAGTTTAATTCCATGATTATTTTCTATCAAATTTGCAATTTTATTTTACCTTTCCCATTTACATTTTCTAAATCCATAGGTAATTAGCCAGATCATCTAGGGCACCTTGGATTTTGTTTCTCAGAGGCCCTTGGGATCCAAGGTTAGGTTGTTTCTCCTAAATTTGTTTGGTTTTTCCAGCACTAAAATTTTTTAGGCATAACATAATTAATATTACTATTTGTAAGAAATGTGAGTATGACAACTTTGAGCAAATTATATTAATGCTTAGTAATCTCAGCAATAGATAGTTGGTACACCTAGTGATAGACACTTGGTAACCTCGTAGCATTAGTATATGTTCAAGATGTCTATGGAAAGTGGTAACAAATACTCCATGTTTAGGCTAGTTATTTAATTAATTAGTTAATTATTTAGTTGATTTAAATATTAAATATTTATTCACTTAATTAATTTGTAAGGAGAGAAAATAATAAAAAGTATAAAAATAAATACCTTACACCTCAATTCAACTTAGCCATATGCGCGAATTATCACAAGTAATGTTACAAAGACAGTGACTAACAACTACATATTTTACCATTTAGGAATATTGACCACTTAGGTAAATAAGATCCACAGAATTCAAACACATCATGTGGATGCACTAGTGATTCATATGGTTAGGTGTAGGAAATACTTGTTGCTCATCATTGGCATCATTGCTAGGGACCTAGTATAGCTAAGTGCACTAAGTATTAGTAGATAGTGAACTCATATAAAGTTGGTGTAAGGATTAAATAATGTATTATTTTTCAAAAATTATAATAATAATATTTTATCCATGCACACTTTATCAAAACAACTAAGATGTCTTCTTCTTGTAGAAATGATTCACCACCACATATTATTGACTCTAACCAGAAGCATGATAGATATAAAAGAACTAGTTGTGAGAATCCTCAACAGTTGAAAGTGGTCTATGCACATCCAGATCCCTACTATTTAAATTTCACTTTCATTCTCCATCAAGACAAACAGCTATGTTGAAGGGATTTAAAGGACAACATTTTGTTACCTCCTGATCATTTTATTTACTCAATGCTCATGGAAAATCTCATGAAACTAGGGCTTGAATCAGTAAGCCTAGATTATGAGGTAACAGATCATCTCTCCAAAGACTACTAGCTAACAGACATCTAACTTAGAAAAGATTAATGTATAAAGGTATGCTATAAAGTTTCCAAGGGAAAAAGGACCCAATATCATTATTTCTGTAACCACAAAAGAAGGGCCTTGAATTTCTCTTAGGTTATTCTCAATAACAAGATCCTCTTCCTTTTGGTGAGAAAGACATACTTCTCCAATGGTTATAATTGACCTTGATGGATAAGCAAGGTAAGGAAAGAATAGGATCCAAAACTAGGAGAACCTTAAGGAAGAGGTACCTAGACCATTCATCAAAAGAAAAAAAAAAGAAAAATCAAAGTACCACAAGAGAAGAACTAGTAGGCATCACTCTCCTAGCTCTTCATCTTCACCATCCTCCTTGTTATCAAACTTTGATAGGAGAGACCATGGTTGAGACTGAAGGAGGAATGATTTAAACTAAGATGGAGGTAACCAAAATTTCCATTGTAGTGATGGATAAATAAAGCATAGCCAACTAGAAGAGGAAGAGGAGTATCATAGAGAATGATGAAATATTAGATTAAATCATAGGATGCATGACCATAAATATAATAACTATGATGAACCACTACTAGCTACAAGAAACATGATTAATATTTCAGAACTAGTTCAAATCCATAACAGGCATCAAAGGGATAGCAAAATTAAGTTGCTTAACATGAATAATATTTCTAAATTTAAATGAGAATATAATGTTGTTTCATAGTATTATTTACAAGCCTTCCATGATACCTATGCCTTAAAACCATTGAGAATGAGTGGTAAAAATTCAAACTATTTCCTAGAACACTTATCACAAAAGCTAAAAGTTTGTATCAATTCTCAAAACTAGAATTTATTCGTAGATGGAGTACAATGCTGCGGCTATTTAATGATAAGTAGAAAATGTATTCCATGGTGTCCAACTTAAGTTAGAAGGTAATTATGACTTCCTTGATATAGCCTTGGGTAGGTATTGCTCTCTTTTATATCATTACCCATGCCATGGTTTTTCTCAAAGAGAATAGCTTTACCACATAATAGATGGACTCTAAAAAAAACTAGAGAAACTCTTAGGGTTTATGTCCAAGGAAGACTTTTAGAAATGAGGATCCATAAGATCAAAAGGCTCATTAAAAAAGTGACCAAGGAAGAAAGAGAATTGAATTAGCAAGAAAGTATAGAGTACAATAGAGATCTCTTCATTCATAAAAGGAAGGTGTATTTCTGTGATTTTGAGGAAGAAGAATCACTATATGAAGTGGTATACAAAGGAAAACCCTGTTGATTCAAAAAATTTTGACAAAAATATCAACTAAGAAAGAAAAATTGTCGGACAACATAGATGAAAATTCAAAACTACTTTAAAAATTATGGAGGAGAAAATGTAGTAAGGGAACCAAGATAGGAATGTAAGAAGGAGAAAAGATATAAATAGGGACTATTATTAGTAGAAAGGTAAGGCTACAACTATGTATGAGGTTGTAGATTCTAAAATAGATGAAGAAGAATGCAACATATGCCAATATGAACATCTCAAGAAATGTTGTCTTGTAGTATCACATTTACAAGAATCTAGGGTGTATGCTTTAAATCCAAACTTGGTGAAAAGGCAACCATCCAAGAGATTGCCTTATCCACAAGGAAATTATCAATAGTAGTTTCACTCACTATAGGTATTATTCAAGTGGAACACAACCTCAACCTCAAAAAAATTATCAATAATTGCAAAATCAATAGTCATGGGGGATACCATCACCAAGGCAATAGTATCCTTATTGTCAACTAGATCTATATGGTTATTATGTCTAATAACCTGTATCTTATTATGGCTCTACAAGCCAAACTTACTTCTTCCATTTTTGTTACCCTCCAAAATGTCACTAAACACCTACTCCATGAATTGAATCTCCATCAAATTATCTTTCTCATTATCTACCATCTCATACTACATCTTTCTATATCACTCCCTTGCCACCAACATCATCTATGCAAGGAGAAATTCACTCACAACCTCAGCAATGCAATGCAACAAGGGCGATAAACTTATAGAAGAATAACAATCCAAGTAGTTTTGACTGTAAGCCTTAAAAAATACCTTTTTTTACATCCAACAGTTCACCAAGATCCTTTCATATATCTATGCCTATCAATTCTTCTTTCACTGCTTCTAAAACTACTAACAAGTCACCTTCAAAACAAAGATTCCAAAATGTTCATATTATCATGTTGATCTTGAGAATCTCTTAATTTACTTACAGATTGCAAGAAATAACACATGCAAATATTTTCTTGACTCAGGTTCAAGGATAAACTTAATCTCTCAAGAAATATACAAAACTTGGAACCTACTCCCACTCAAGAAATGCAATATTAGATTAGATCTTGTTGATCAATCCATCCTTGTTCTCCTAGGATTGATGGAGAATATTGTAACCATCATTTGTGCATGATCCTATTAAGTAGATTTCCCAGTAATCCACATGGATAATTGTAAGAAGGACTTTTCTATTAGAATGGAAAGGGCTTGGCTTAGCACAATTGATGTCAAGATTAGGATTAGAGACCTTTTCTTGGAAATTTCCAAGGAAAATGAATTTGAAAAGGTAGAGAGGAAGTGAGTTCCATGCATCACATACAATGACATAAGGTAGCATTTCCTACAAAATATATGGATCATGAAAAGCACATTTATGATAGCATGCAATAAGCATGCTAAAATATCCAACATTCAAAGGTGTCTGTATGCAGCAATCACAAAAAAAAAAGGTACCAAATGGTTGATAACAAATGCTAACTCTAATTTAACAATGTTCATGTGTCTTGTAGAGCTCCTCACAAGTGCTTATATCGATAAGATGGATGAAATGGAGAAGATTAAAAAATAACACTTTCATAAAGAAGCTAAACTAGATTAGGGGAAGTTGGAAGTCCCTAAAAACTATAAATAGGGATCCATTGAGTTAAATACTTTGTTGGTAACTCTAGATTATGTCTTTCTCAATAATGGTAATCTAGAATTCATCAATGCCAATCTCATTATGGAACAAAAAGGAAAGTTGCTAAAAGTTATGAACAAATGGCTAACAACTTTTACTTGATCATATGATGAATTGACTAGAATAGATCCATGTCTATGCTAGCATTAGATCTATACAAACTCCACCATCAAACTAAAAGGGCAACCACAAAAAAGATTGAATCACAAGCTAAAACAAGCTGTCAAAGATGAAGTTAAAAAACTTCTCAAAGTTGGATTTATCCTATGGTAAATATTGAGTGGGTAAGCCCACTTGTTATTGTACGATAGAAAGAAGGATAGTGGAGAATTTACATAGACTTCAAGTTGTTGAATATGACAACATTCAAAGACCATTTTTCATTTCCATTTTTGAACCAAGTGTTAAATTCAATT
>MNCI01038165.1:64725-95619 GCA_015680685.1 Gnetum montanum | reverse complement strand
CAAGGTTACTCCCAAGTCTATAAATACAATGGTCGAACGCACGATGGAGGGTAGTTTTTGGTAGTCAAGTAGCAAAACTCTTGCAATTTGTTCATTTGAGAGTTAGAATATTTTCCAAGTGCCCGTAGTAGGAGGTCTAAGTGTGAACGGATATTTATTCAAGCATTGATGTACCTGAACATACCATTGTGTTGGCAATAAAGATGAACTCTTCAATTCATCCTTGCAGCACTTGATATTTTCTTTCTTATGCATTTATATATTGTGATTTCATAAAAATTTTCATTAATGTTATTCATGCAACAATTAATTTTGATTAATCAAGAAACTCATTAAAATACACAAGCATGACCCCTTCAAACATACATGTGACACTTGGTAGCTCAAAAATGATTAGCATTTCACAAACTAGCAATGTTTACACAAAGTTTAGGATGTGTTTGGGAAGTGGGAACGATTACTTGTGTTAGGCTAGATTAGACCATAGTTTACTTAGCATTTAATTACTCTTACTTTCATTATTGTTCTAGATGACTAATTTGATAAAACAAAAAATAATAAAAATCTTATGCCTCAATCACAGTTAACCATACAATTGCATTTCACAAGTGGGACTAGGAAGACAATGAACAGACAAAATGCATGCACTATTTATCTCTAGCATAATTAGTAATTATAGTCTACGAAATTCAACCAAATCACACATGAACACCTATGATTCATATGGTTGGACGTAGGGGTATCTCGCAGCTCATCATTGGTGCCATTGTTGGGGACTGTAGTTCTATGTGTGCTATCTAAATTGAGCGAAACTTAGTAACCTTGTTGTTCGGACCCTAAGAGTAAAATCTTATGAAAACATAAATTCTTATTATAATTAAATTAAACCTTAACTACACATTTCCTATAAGTTCATTAACATAAAATATCTTCTTCTCACAGCAGCCCATCTCTGCCCAAGGCATTCTAGATGCCTTAGCAATACTAGGTGATATATGCTCATCCTAATGAGTATGTACCTAACTTCACCTTCATCTTGCATCAAGATGAACTACTATGGTGGTGTGACATGGAAGGCAATATTGTGTTGCCACCTAATCGATCTGTTCTGGCAATGCTCCAGCTAATGCTTGCACGACACAGGCTTTAACATCTTCATGAAGAGTACAAGATGCAAGATCCCGATTCAAGGGATTATCATTCCACTAAAGCACAAAGGTTAAGTGATTGTTAGATAGAGCACCAACATGAGCTTGTGAAGGGCAAGGGGTTAAACACTTTTCCACATCCACTTGGCCCATTTTATGGAGGTGTTCACTTCTTTAGTGATTCTCCTCTATTTGCCTTTGTTCAGGGAGCCCTCAACCAAAACATGCAATCCACAATTCATAATCCAAGTTCTGGTCATAATGTATCCAATGAAAAAAATGGATATGAAGAGGTAAGTCATGATAAGGAGAAAAAAGGAGGTAATGATAGCAATCGTGGTCACAAGCATCAAAGGAAGGGTGATAGGTATTAATGAAGAGAAAGTTCTCCTTCCTCTTTCCCTTCATCATATTCTTCTTTTTCTTTTGGCTTAGATCATGGCTGTAGAAGGAATAACTATGATGGAGGTGATTGACAGGATCAAAATAATAGAAGGAACTATCAAGATAGTCATGATTGAAGACATGGACAATTGAAAGAGACCCATCATCAAGAAAGAAGGGCTAATAGAGAGCATCGTAGGCACCATCACCATGGCCTTGATGAACCTCTACTTGCTACTTAGGACATGTTGAACATTGTAGAGGTCATGAGGATTCCAACATGGCACATAAATGATAGTAGAATAAAAATGTTGGACATGCACAACATTCCTCAGTTTCAGGGAGGATACGATGTTGATCTGCAAAATCATCTTCAGGCCTTCCAAGATGCATGTGCCTTGCAGAATATTAAGAACGATTGGCAGAAGCTAAAATTATTATCAAGGACACTCATAAAGGAAGTAGAAAATTGGTACCAATCCTTGGAACCATAATTAATTAGGTGATGGAGTATGATGTTGGAATTTTTCAATGACAAATATCAAACATACTCTTGAGTATCTAATCTAAGGAAGCAAATTCAAGGGTGGAAACAAGGAAATCATGAGCCCTTGGATGGTACTATTTGCCAACACTATTCTCTATTGCATAGGTGTCCTAGCCATGGACACTCTTAGCTTAATTAGCTTCACCATATCATAGACAGGTTGCAATTCGAAACTAGAAAAACCCTTTGCATCTAGGCCCAAGGAAGATTAACAAAGTTAAGCACTTGTCAGATTTAAAAGCTAATTGAGTAGGTAGCCAAGACAGAGGGAGAATTAAGAAAACATAAGAGGGACCCTTCTATTAAAAAAAAGGAGGTTCAATTTTGTGATAGTGAGGATGAATTAACCAGAGATGATGTGGCTAATTAGAAAACCTTTCCACTCTAGAAATTGCAATAAAAAATCATGACTAAGATTGATCAATTATGGAACTCCATGGACATTAAGCTTTTGGTTGTCGTAAAAATTGCTAAAGAGTACAAAGACCAAAGTGGTGAGTGTAAGCACTAGAGGAGTAAGAAAGCTAAATGTGCCATACATAAGGGTAAGGGTAAAATGGCTACAATAGAGATGGCTGCGGATAGTAACTCAGATGATGATGGCGGTTGTGACATCTATAAGTATGAACATCCTAAGGGATGTTGTCCAGTTGTGTCACACTTGTAGGAATTTGGGGTGTATGGCTTACATCCACAACTTGCACAAAGGCAAACATCCAAAAGATTGCCTTATCCACAAGGCAATCCTCGACAGTTCCACCAACCATAGTAGTACTATCCAAGTGGAACTCCACTGCAACCCTATGAATTGTATCAGCAGTGGTAGCAACCACAATCATGGGCATTACCACCTCTAAGATAGTAGTACCCTTACTAGAAACCAGAGCCCTATGGTTACTATGTTCAGAAACCTTCATCTCCATAGGACTCCTCTAGTCATGTTGCTACTTACCAACCTCACTAGTACCCTCCTAAAGTATACCAATCACCTTAGTCAAGGAGGGATGCCACCTACTATCCTCATGCTTCTCCTATTCCTACGCTCACTTCTCCATCTCTTGCATTACTACCACCTGCTCCATCCATGTAGGGTGAACTACCTACCCAACCATAGTAGAGAAACACTACGAGGGTAGTTAATCTACAACAAGTTAACCCACCAAGTAGGTTGAAATCATAAACAAAGAAATGATCCTTCTTTAGACCTCACAGTCTACCAAAGCCCTTAGATACATCAGTGGTTCGTAACCCTGCTCCTCCACCTTCCTCTATCTCACCTCTATTCGAGCCCCCTTCAAATCAAAATCCCTCTTGAATCCATACTATAATGTTAACCCATGTTGTATCTAATTAAATTTAAGCTGGTAACCTACCGAGAAAGTTAGCTAATATTGGGAGTCCCCTAGTGTATTTGCAAATTACTGGGAATGAGCCTTGTAAATCTCTTATTGACTCTAGTTCTAGTGTTAATTTGATCTTGCATGAGATGTACACAATCTAGAACCTTCTTTGAAGAAGAGCAATATCTAGCTAGAACTGGTGGACCAATCCATCACTGTTCCATTAGGACTAGTAGAGGACATCATGACCATCATTTTTGGATGGTCATATCCCACTAACTTCCTAGTAATTAATATGGAGAACTACAAATGGGACTTCCAAATTATTATGGAAAGGGAATTGTTAAGCACTGTTGATGCTAAAAAATGGGCATTAGAGATCTTTCCTTAGAGATATCAAAAGAAAATGAATTTGGAAAGATCAAGAAGAAGATGGTTCCATGTATCATGTACAAAAATTTAGGGTGCCATTGTGTGTATAATTTATGGTCAGTAAAGCGAACATCTATCTCTGCATGTAAGCAATGTGCACTAGAAGCTAAAATCTAGAGATGTCTATACACAGTAGCCACAAAATAGGAAGGCACCCAATGGCTAATAGCTAAATCAAGTAGTAGTACATTGTGCATGGAACCTACTAAGGGCTTAACATATGAATATGTTGCAAGTATGAATGAACTCAAGCAAGTTCATCACCAACTCTCTGAAGGAGTAAATGATGATGTTAATTGGGAAGAATTGGAGGTTCTTGACAATTTTAAACAAGAGCCTCTTGAATTGAAGACACTACCAGCTGGACTGGAGTATGTGTTCTTAAAAAATTGAAAGCCAGTCATTATTAATGCCAATTTTACTACAAAACAAATGAAAATTTTGATGAAGGTTGTGGAAAAATGGTCAATAGCCTTTATCTAGTCATATTTTGAGCTCACTGTGATAGATCCAAGAATATGCCAACACCAGATACACACTGACCTTGTTGTTAATCCAAAACAACAAGTGCAGCAACATTTGAATCCCAAATTAAAGTAGATTATTAAAGAGGGGATGGAAAAACTCCTCAAGCTAGGATTCATCTACCCTATCACAAATAATGAGTGGGTCAGTCCACTCATGATTGTGCCCAAGAAATAAGGTAAATGGTGGGTGTGCATTGAGTTTCAACTACTCAACATCACAGCTTTCAAAGATCATTTTCTATTTCCTTTTGTAGACCAAGTGTTGGACACCATTTTTGGGCATATCTATTATATCTTTTTGGATAGTTATAATGGTTATAACCAAATCTGGATTGCACTAGAGGACCAGGCAAAGATAACTTTCACAAGCCCTTGGGGGACTTTCGCTTACTATCAGATGCCATTCAGTCTATGTAATGCCCCAACCACATTCCAATGATTAGTTCTCATCATTTTCCAACAAAAAATTAATAGCAAGGTAGAAGTCTTCATGGATGAATTTTCTACCTATAGATCTATGTTCGAGCAAGCCCTGGACCATCTTGAGTAAGTGTTAAAGAGATGTATCAAAACAAACCTCCGACTTAATTGGTAAAAGAGCCATCTTATGGTCTAGGAAGGCATAGTATTGGGGCACTTTATTTCAAAATTAGGAATCAAGTTGGATCCTAAAAAAATAAGGATCATCCAAGGAATAACCTTCCAACCCAAAACAATTAAAGAAGTGTGGTCATTCCTTGGTCATACTAGCTACTACTGGCACTTCATTGAGAATTTTTCCAAAATTGCCAAGCCATTGGTGGAACTAACAAAGAAGGAAGCATCATTCGTCTAGACCCCTACATGTGAAATAGCATTTCAGCAAATGAAGTAAAAGCTTGTTGAAACCCTAATTCTACAAGCACTGGATTAGTTCAGGCTATTTCATGTAATGATCGATGCATCAAATTATGCTTTAGGGGTAGTGCTTATATAGATGGAAGATCAAAAATATTCATATTACATTCATTGTACAAGCTGAAGCATTGTAGGTGCACAACTAAACTACGCGATGACAAAAAAGGAGTTAATGGTAGTGGTGTTCACCTTAGAGAAGTTCAGGCACTATGTGCTTGACTATAAAGTGTTTGTGCACATAGATCATAGCACCATCTTGTTTTTAATGAATAAACCAATGGTGAGCCCTTATGTCATACAGTGGCTCATGATTTTATAGAAGTTCAATCTTACGATGGTAGATCAAAAAGGTGTGAAGAATATGGTCACTAACCACTTATCACAACTAAGATGGGACGATAAGGATAAAAAGAGTCCCTTATTTGATCAGTTATCTAATGAATCTCTCCTTGTAGAGGCTATTAATGCACAAATTCTTGATGAAACAAAATGGTATGACACCAACCTCACTTATCTACTCAAGCAAGAATTTCCACAACGTCTAGACACTAGAAAGAGACAATAGCTTCTTCACAAAGTCAAGCACTTCATGGAAATTAATGATAACCTTTACAAAGTCTATCTTCATGGCCTAGTATGTTGGTGTGTCCTTGATATGGATCAACTACACATTCTCCAGGATGCTCACAAAGGCGCTTGTGGGGGCCATTATGCTAGGAGATGCATGGTCATAAAAATCCTCATGGTAGGATATTACTGGTCAACAATCTTCAGGGATGCACACCAATTTATCTGCACTTGTGATCATTGCCAGAGGGATGGTGGGATGACAACTCGAATGGAGGGGCAACAATAATGGATTCAACCTCTCGAGTAATTCAATATTTAGGGCATTGACTTTATGGGTCCGATCACACCTTTATCAAATGGAAAGGCATATATCATAGTCATAATTGACTATTACACCAAGTGGGTAGAAGTAGCAGCTGTCACCAACTGTACATCCACCACTGCTACTTGGTTTGTACAAAAAAATATCATAAAGAGGTTTGGTGTGCCTCATGCATTAATTTCTGATAATGGAACTTATTTTATAGGTGTCACTTTTCAAAAACTTATGTAGCACTTGGGGGTTGAGCATAAACTGACAACACCATATCACCCCCAAACCAACAGTAAAGCTGAGGTCACTAATCGAGAGATTACAAAAATTATAACATGAACCATTAGTAAATACTGAAGGGACTAGAGCACCAAATTAAATGATGCCCTTTGGACCTATCACTACACATTGAAGCCTCCCATAGGTTATTCTCCCTATGAGCTCATGTACAGAAAACTACCAACATTGCCCATCCAATCCAAGCTCTATACACTCTCTATAGCCTGTGACCTTGACCTAAATCTAAGTGTAACATAGAAAGAACGATTAATGAACCTGAACTTGCTAGACAAAAATTGGTTAATGACACTATCATCCAATCAAATCCATAAGGAATTCAACAAAAAATGCCATGACCTCAAAATAAGAAAAGTCAAGTTTCAACAGGGGATAAGGTTCTCTATTGGAATCTTGCACATGTACCCCAACATACCAAATTTCAAACATTGTGGAAAGGACATTACATTATTGATGAGACTTTTTCATCTAGGGCCATGATTATCTATAAACTTGATAGCCCAGACAAGAAATAATTAGTCAACATCCAACAAGTGGAAGCTTTCTAGAAGCCCAAGCCAACAAATTCAATAGACACCTCGATAGATGGACAACCATGCTCACTCTTTCAGATCTTCCCCTTCCAACTTAGTCATAGGGGAGATGGCCACCCATACTAACACTTTTTGTGGCTCCTCAATTTTTTTACTTTTTTGTTTTACACATTTTTGGTTTTACAACTTTTTGTTTTCATATTCTTTGTTTTACATATTTGTGTTTTTTAGGTTATTGATATTTTTTCAATTTTTGTTTTACATCATCATTAATATAGTTGATATTTATTGCATAATCTTTTACTTCTTTTATATCTTCTTGTGTTTTATGTGTTTCTTTACTCTTTCTACTAATAAGGTGTCAAGTACAATGGTAATGTGCTACTAAATGATGGTATGTTTCATTTGTAATTTGATTGTTGATGTCTAGTTTCTAACTTTGAATGTCATTACTAATGACTGGGACATGGTTTCTTTTCATGTAACAAGTAGTGAGTCCACATCATCCACCCATCCACATACTCTATGGTTTTTCTTGTTCTAGAAACATGTAGTCCCTTCTTCATTAATGCAACTTTAATAAATTGGTTACTTGTGTAGTTTTAAGAATTGGGAAGGAATAAAAGGTTTGGACAATGTGTGGCTTCAAAGGGATTTAGCATTCTTCATGCTTTTTTGTTTTCCTATGTGTGGGAGTGTTCTCATGACCTTTTCATCATTCTGTGTTATTTCACAATAGGAAGTCAAATAAGTCTTTGCATGGTGTGGTATGCATTAAAAAAAATGAGGATTCAAAGCACATCCCTTAAACCAAATAAAAGGGCTACAAGCACTGGTTATGGGACTTGTCTTATCTCCTCTAACTAAGGCCCTTTCTCACTTCCTACTTTCTCTCCAATTTTCAATGGTGATTATTTTGTGGAAGCATTCTTGTGTCTCAGGGGATAGACTAGTCTTAGAATGTTGATGCGAAGTCATTGAAAGTGGTTGGTTTTGGTTTGGACTAAGCATGGATCCTACCAAGTCATTTAATCCCAAACTCTACAAGGGACTTCATGTGACCATAATTAGGAACTCCATTCCATTCTCTATCATCCATCTATGCCTTTCATGCCTCACCTCACTACTAGTTTCATGTTTTGATTCAATGTTTTGGCTTGATGTGTCGGGTTTCTCAGTCAGTTACTTTTTGGTTTTTGTACTTAGATTTTTGTAACTATTAATCATCCATGGAGCCCATGGACTCCTTAGTTTGAATTTATGCAAGGGCACAAAAGGCCTATGCCTACTTTAGGGAGGACCCACTTGCATATCTTTTGGTTTGGTTAAGTTAAGTTTTTTACCCTTAGACATTGTTACAATCAAATTCTTTTTATTTACCCCATCCATGCCATCCAATTTTAGGCATCTTCACAACCATTTTTAGTGAAATTATTCTTTTTAGTATTGTGAATTTTTATACCCTCTTTCCATTATTCCTTGTATTAAGCTTTTTCTGAATTTTATGGACTACTTCTCTTACTTAGCCCATTCATCAGTCTTTCCACTAACACTATTAAGCAACCAATCTATCACAATCAAAACTTGGCTAGATAAAATCATTGATGAGACAAGGGATTCAGCCACTATATGTTACACTTTATATACTAATCCTTGATTTTGTTGTGATTGTAGTGGTTAGCATGGACTAGAAGCAAGACTATCTTCACTAAGGAGGATGCAATAATATCACTCGTGAGAGATTATTCATGAATGCTGGATCTCTTCTACCTCTCCCTCATTCTTCTATTTTCAAGAAGTGTTGGATGTCCTTTGGATCCAAGGGTGTTCCTTCCTATTATCATGAACATCAAATTTTGTACACAATTGTAATATTGTATGCTTGGGAACTTCTATATTTGTCTATTTTCTTTGTGTCACTCTACATGTCAATCAAATAGTCCACACCTCCTAATATATTTTGTAAAGGACTTGTTCGTCTTCTCCTATACTCAAGAACAAGTTTTCATTCAGTCGTGGGGGTATGATAATCATGTTTTCGTATACTCTAATATCAGAGTGGCCATGATATCAAGTATGTGATATCAAGTACATGATATTGCAACCTAAGATGCAATATCATACATTCAATATCACAGGGTTACTCCTAAGTCTATAAATACAATTCTTGGGCACATGATGAAGGGTAGTTTTTAGTAGTAAAGTAGTGAAACTCTTGCAATTTGTTCATTTGAGAGTTACAATATTTTCCAAGTGCCTGTAGCAAGAGGTCTAAGTGTGAATAGATCTTTTTCAAGAATTGATGTACCTAAACACACCATTGTGTTGGCAATAAAGATGAACTCTTCAATTCATCCTTGTAGCACTTGAGACTTTCTTTCTTATGCATTTTTATATTGTGATTTCTTGCAATTTTCATTAATGTTATTCATGCAGCAATTAATTTTGATTAATCAAGAAACTCATTAAAATACACAAGCATGACCCCTTCGAACATACTTGTGACACTTGGTAGCTTAGAAATGGTTAGTGTTTGACAACCTAGCAGTGTTTAGACAAAGTTTAGGATGTGTCCAGGAAGTGGAAACGGTTACTTCTGTTAGGCTAGATTAAACCATAGTTTACTTAGCATTTAATTACTCTTACTTTCATTCTTGTTCTAGATGAGTAATTTGATAAAACACAAAATAATAAAAATCTTATGCCTTATCCACATTTAACCATACAATTGCATTTCACAAGTGGGACTAGGAAGACAACGAATGGACAACACACATGCACTATTTATCTCTAGCATACTTAGTAATTATAGTCTACAAAACTCGACCGAATCGCATGTGAATGCCTATGATTCATATGGTTGGGCATAGGGGTACCTCGCTGCTCATCAACTATAATACAAACTATATAAACATTTTAGAATTTAGGAAATAAGCACATCCATGCTAGTAGTGGCACTGGTGATGTTGGTGGCACTTGCAGCATTGGTGGTATAGGCGAAAGAGTAGGTGACCAAAGGTTTGACTATTGCAAGCAGCAAGGGTTTCCAGTAAGCATGTGATGTAGCGACAACAAGTGGATCAAAGCAAGTGCGTGGCATAGCAAGTGGCTCAAGCCAATTTGTGGGTCTGCTAAGCTTCCAATGTGTAGATGACTTGTACTTCTTTGTTCTCACAGATTACCAATGTGCCCAACACCACCATGACAGGGAAGAAATGATGAAAAGCAGAAGAGTAAAGTACAATAGTAGTAGGATAGGTGATGGAAATAGTAGGCAACAACAACAGTAGGCGATAACAATGGCAGGCAATGGTAACACCAAGTAACAGCTAGGGTAGAAGGCAATAATAAATAGTGGATAGTAGTGAACAAGAGGTGGTAGTATCAACACCATCAATAGCAGTAGTTGATGCCTATGTAGGAGATCTAGAAAGTCTTGTGATAAATGAAGATCATGATCCCAATGTTGCCACTGCTATCTATTTTCCCCATTAACCAAAAGATTACAAACAAAATTTAATTTTGTCAATTAAAATGTTAACATTGGTATTTATCCCCTATAATCATGGATCCGGTATCTTATCGAACCATGATTGTTTTGATTATTTTTAAACATTTGGAAGTATAAATAATACATCCCACACCATGAGAGAGGGCACCTATTGGAAATCATTTGGGTACCAAAGGTGGAAGCAATGGTGAACCCAATGGGCACCAAAGGTGTGCACCTAGAGTTGATACCCAAGCATATCCATGTTAAGTTGAAGTCTAATTTTCTTTGAAGAATTATTATGTGAGGATTCATTAAGCTCTGTGGCAACTATAGACTATTAGAGTCCATTGTCGAGCTGTTGAGGTGGTTGCATTATGGAAACAACAAGGAAAAATTACAAATTAGGTGAAGTCTCCCTTGTAATCTTCATAATCTTTGTATTTATGATTTTACTTTGATTTAGTCATTAATTTTCACTCTTAAACTTAATGATAGAAGTTAGGGTATAATTCATGATTTTACTTATGAGTGATAGTCATACGTGTGGAATTTTTTTGAGTTCAATTCTAACCATTTATTGTCTTGATGATCTTTTGACTTTTGAACCATTCCTCCATGAGATACGACTCATGGATCAGTCATAGACGACGTGACTTCTCTACAATGAAAGAAAGATAAATTTTAAAGGTATCTAACATCAAATCTTATTTGGCTCATCAAGTCACAACATGGATTCAAGTGTTTGTATGATATTTTATTCAAGTGCACATGTACCTAAATACATTTTCATTAGTAGAAATAAAATCAAGATTCTTGTATACATTGTAGCACTTAGATTAGTATAACTTTACTTTTCCATAATTTACTTTACGATGATAAAGTAATTAATATTATCATTTGTAAGAAATGTGAGTATGACCACTTCGAGCTAAATATATTAACACTTGGTAATCCTAACAGTGGATACTTGGTACACCTAGGAGTAGACACTTGGTAACCTAGTAAATACTCCACATTTAGGCTAGTTAGTTAAGTAGTTAATTAGTTAGTTAATTTAAATATTAAATATTTATTTATTTAATCATTTTGTAAACATGAAAAATAATAAAAAATAAATATCTTACAGCTTAATCACACTCCTTCATACACACAGATTAACATATGTGTTGATTGGGAAGATAATGACTAAGAACTACATATTTTATTATCTAAGAATATCAGCCACCTAGGTAAATAAGGTCCATAGAATTTGACTAGATCACACATATATGCTAGTGATTTGTATGGTTGGACGTAGGGAATACTTCCTACTCATCAACTACACTTTAAGAAAAGCATGAAATTGTGTGTTTGAACCTTTACCTTTAATTCATTTAGTAAAAATATGTTTTTTACTATGTTAGTGGCTTTCCAATTTTTTACACTAAGACCTCATTTCCAAATTTTGCATCCATATAACACAATAGGATAAATGACTATTTGAAAAATTTAGTTTTTTGATCTTCCAAGCATAAAGTCCTAATGCTTTACATTTATTTTTAATTGTACAAATACCTTTTATTTTTCATGATATTTTTTTCCTTTAATGCATTTATCCCATCTATAATTATTCATATATTAAAAACCTAGGTATCTAAAAGAGTTCACAATTTGTACATTCTCATCACCAAATCTAAAATTAGATTATGTGTTTCTTATATCTCATATCTTCATTTTAGTTTTCTCTACATTGATTGACAAGCTAAAAGAAATGCAAATATTTTTAAAATTTGCAACATATTAGATATTCTTTTCTTAAAAGTAGATATTAAAGTAGCATCATCTCCATAAAGAAGTATGTTCACTACTTGAGAACCTATTTTTACAACATGTCTATGGTGTCTATCACATATCCAATTCTACAACTCATCAATGAAGAGACCAAAGAGAATTAAAGATAAAGGATAACCTTGCTTCACCTCAATTTTTCTTCAAAATCTAAAATTATTGTTGGATTTACAATCTTTAAGCTTGATGATAACTTCTTCATACAACTCTTGAGTCATTACTATGAGCTTTACAAAAATCCTATTTTATTTAGCCATAGGCATAACATTTTCCAACTTAATGAACCATAAACATTAGTAAAATATATAAAGTAAATAAATAATTTTTTGTTAAATTATCTCACAAGTTCATTACAATGTCTAAAAGTGACAAGGTGATCAACAATAGAACTATTTTATCTTAAACTTGTTTAGGAGATTATCTTAATTTTTTATCATTTAATTTTAACCAATTACTTATTCTTTTTGCAAGAATAGTAACAGCTTAGTAAAAATACTACTTACAACTATTATACAATAGCTTTTAAAATTTTTTAGGGTTTAGATATAAATACAAAAGTAATTTTTTAAAAATTTTCTTTCATCTTTGATGAGTGGTGAGGTACCCCTATGCTCAACCATATGAATACAAGTGTGTAAATGTAATTTGGTCGAACTTTGTAGATGGACTAGTTGTGGCACCTAGATAGTTACACATTGATTGCAGTTCATTGTCTTCTCACCTAGACTAGTATTTGCTTGGTCACATATGATTTAGTCCAGAGTGAGGTGTGTGATGTGATTCCTAATTACTATGCTACTCCTAAGGTCAATAGGAAATAGCTTGAGTGAACTAATAGACAATGGAAAATAAAATCTAAGCTAGCCTAAGTGTGATGAGCATCCATTCTTAATCATCCATACGCATCTTGGACCTCATGTACTACTTTTGGGGTTACCAAGCATTATTACTTGAGCACTACTGGAGATGCTACTGGGCTACCAAGTAGTTACACTTAAATGTTTGGGATTAAGACGTACCCATTCTACATTAACAATAAGAATAGTAAATGATGATAAAGAAATATTAACTAAAAGAATAATAAATAATAGTTAACAATTAAGAAATTAAAGGCTAAGTGAATGTTGTAATGATGGAGTAATCTCAATCCTTATTTCTAATTATGTGCATGCCCAAGTACGTCACACTTGAACAAAGGATCCATAGAATTACAAGAATCACATTGTGGGCATGCACTTGGGAAAGTACTAAAAATTAACAAAAAGACTCTTGAATCTAATGACTAACTAATGACTTACCAATCCCTTACTTTCCTATGCTCTTGAGTGTTATATTTATAGGCTGACATAGGAATCACGATATAGTGTATTCGATCTCATTATCTAGGCTACGATATCATGTAATTAATATCGAGTATTCGATATCAAGGCCTAGGAAACTATGATTCATCATACTCCCACAACTGAATAACAACTTGTCCTTAAGTCAAACAATCAAAATGAGAATAAGTTCATTTGATTACACAGTGGATAGAGATGGGATTATGGACTAACTATGAATTATTTCATGTCACAGTGTCGAATTAAAAAAAAATAGAATTAGGACATCAACACAAACTACAAAAGACAAAATTGTTGAAACTCATGTAGTTCCTGGTGGTGGTGGCTCCTCCATGGGCCTCTTCCCCTTATCTTGTACTTCAAGATTTGGAAATGGATATCTCTAAAAGAGCACTTCAAGCTTTTCTTCTTTGGTTCGGGGATCATGTGCCATTCATGCTGATGTTGTAATATTTGATGGGATTGACACCTCTTATGGACAGGGTAGTTGTGGAAACATCTAATTGGCTTTGATGTGCCAAGATGTAAACAACCATCATTCCTCTTCATAGGCTCTGGCTTTGTCTCTGCATTCTTGATAATCTATGAGCTAGTGAGCCAAATCTACTGCAACATCTTTCTAACCTTAGTAGCTGGCTTTGACCACCTCTAACTCAAAATTTTCTACCTCCAATTTCTGTAGTGTCTTTTTGTGTTCAGCAAATTCTACTTCATATTTGGAGTAGGTGGTAGTTATCTGCTTCTACAACTCTATCCTTGGGGATCCTACTATTAACAAGGCTAAGTTGGCATATCATAGGTTTTCCAACTCCATGTATTCAATGAGATCCTCGATCTACAAATCCTAGCTCTTTATTTTTGCTTGGTGGATGAAGGCGTAGGTGTCTAGTATGGCTTGCTAGTGAGTGTTTTGAGCATTGAAAGAATTGATATGAGTCTTAGCCATATGGATTTATTTTTCAATGATCTACTTGTACATCCCCACCTAGTTTTAGAAATCTTCTTTTAGCTTCTCATGTCACTTAGCCTCATTCTGCCATGCACTTATTTCAATGGCCATCTTCTAACAAATAGTGCATACCTCCTCCATTGAGAGGGTCTTATTTTCTCTGGCTAAGCGAGTCATGTCTTGGTTGATTCTTATTAATTATTCTTACATTTGCTAAAAATTCTTCTTGAGAAGATTCTTTTTTTTTTCAATTATGGTCAACTAAAGATTCTCGGTAGCAAGGAGTTTATTTTTTTCTTGTAAGGCCTTGAGTGCTTTAGCATGTACATACATTTGGGCTTGTGCCTTTGAAGCATTACAATCAGCCTTTTCTTTCTCCATTACCACCATTTTATTCTCTTCTAATAGTTTATTTAGTTTCTCCATCTGAAATAACTCTAGCTAGTCAGTTGGGATAAGTTAGGACAGATCCCGTTGTGTAGCTTACAGGGTGACAAACTTCTCTTGGAGTCTTCTCAACTCATCTTCTACATGTTCGGCCTTAACCTCAACCATAACTAGCTTTCCTTTTTTGGAAATGAGGTATGATTATGTTGTTTTGACATCTTAAGGGATGTCAAACAAGGATTTCATTACTTATCCTATTTGTAGTAATTGATCCAATCCATCCTCATGTTCTGCAAGAGTCATCGAGGAGTCAGCTAGGACTTGAGCATCGTATGCTCCTATGAGATTTGTTGGTGGAACAATAGGGACATTGAATAATTCTTTGATATGATCTGTAACCACTTCTACTACTCTAGTTGCATCCTCATGTTGAATGACTGCTACTGTGGTGCCTTCACCAGTTTTAAATTGCACTTGAAAAGATGTAGCATTTCTAGAGATCTGTTGTGACCAATGTGATTCCCCTCCTCTTGTTTGTATAGAAGCCTTACCCCATGTGTGGTTAATTAAGATTTTGGGCTTTACAATATTATCAATTATCTTGAAGAGATTACCCTCATCATGACTTTCCCAACTGACCATTTTGTGATGGCCTTGAGATGGCTCATTGATGATCAATAATCTTGTGATGGTGGTGATGGTTGGTCTTAGTGGTCTATGGTTGCATGCTAGGCCCTGCTGTTTGAGGCATAGTGGGCCCAATAGTTTGCTCTTACTCAAGCTCTAGTGTTTCACTAGCATCTTTCCTTAGTGTTGGTGGCTTCAATAATTTAGCATAAGAGGCATTTTGACCTTTTCTAGGAATGTCATTAGTGTACCCCAGAATTCCAACATGCCGACACAACTTCTTGATTAGACAGGGGAAAGAGAATGCAAACTTCCCTATCTTACATTCTTTTAACTACCTCAATATTTCTATTAAATATAGATGGGGTAGATTGGCATCAACCCTACCCATCAAGATTGTGCTTCCTCTAGCCACATAGGTGGAAATCCTGTTTAGTACTTTTCTTGGGAAGATGTGATAGGTGACAATTTTGAAATAAATTCTCTCTTCAAGGGTGAGCTCCCCATATGTTTTGTCCTCCTTGCCATATGTCCTCTTTAACCATATTTTTTGTGCATTAGCATCGAAATAAGTGGACATATGAGCAACCTTAGGCCCTGTATTTAGAAGGTTCAGAACTTTAGAAATGGTCTTAGCAGAGAAATCAACTAAAATCCCACCAATGTCAGTAGTGGTGCATTCTTCTTTATTATGCCAATATTGGTAAGTATTCCCCAAATACCATTCACCACTTTCTAAGAGAATAGGCCACAATGAAGATCCTTTGTGGTGATCTTTGACTGACTCAGGGAAAAATTTAGTAAAATGTCCAAAATTAAGTTCCAAGATCATTGTAGCTAACATGGACCTTTCTCGAGTTGCCTAAACACATTCCGAAGACAACGTGAGATGTTGTCCCTATTCAAGTGTCCTACCTTCTCCACCTTCTACATGCCTAGATTGTGTAGTAATAGAGGTTTCTTGATGGACGTTGAATGATTGTGCCTCCTACTCTACATGTTTTGTGGGAGGTCCTTAGCCTCTACCTCTCCTTTGCTATTTGGATGCACCTTGAGAGGGTCCTCCCTGCTGTCCTCATTTAAGGGCCATCTATAATCACACTAGGATCAATTGTTAGTAAGGTCATTTAACAAAATATTATTACCTCATACCTTACTCATTACCTTTAATGAGTCCAATTTTTGCTTAGTGTGATTTCAAAGTTAGAAATTTTTAAGAAAATCCCCCTAAAATTTTTAATGTCGAGGCTAATTTGATCAAGTGGCTCAATAATAATTTTTATGGTTTGGGTGAAGGAATAAAATTGGTTTGGCATAAGTTCTTATCATTTCTTAAGATCACTTACCCCTATTATATCCTTCAAGTAACAACAAATTTTGAAAACATTATGTGCAACTTGGAGCATACACTTGTCCCACAACTAAGTTAAACACTCTGGGTTTAAGTAGGTTTGATAGNTTTCCCCACGACTAAGTTAAACACTCTTGGTTTAAGTAGGTTTGATTGGAACAAGAATCATAGCATTAATGAGCAAGATATTGATGTTTGAATGATAGGTGCTCAGAGCATGAGAATTTGTGAAAGAAAATTGTAACAACTCCCCTTGCATGAACAATGGAAGGTGACGTTACATGCGGGGGGGGGGGGGTCCATATATATAGATTTTATAGACGCGATATCGCATATGCACTAGCATGGACCTGATATCGTGTTGAACCTAATACTGGGTACTTGATATCGCATCCCTTCCAAAATAGGGCACTTGGCAAAATTGATGAATTTTCAAATTTTCATGGCCAAAAATGAAGGGTTTAAGGTAAATTTAAAAGATCTAGGATAATGTTGAGTAGACATTAAGGCACCAAAAGTGTAATGAAGTGGAACTATACAATGAAGTTCTTGAATAGGGTGAGGAAAAAGGACATGTAGTGGTGCACAAGAACGTTTGGATTGAAATGATAATAAAGGAAAGAATAAATTCAATAGTGCAATACTCAGAGGATGTGAGATGATGTGGTGGTGTGTAATAAGTACAGATTACAAAATTTGAAAGTGGATCCTCCCCAAAGTAGGTTCCAACTTATCATGCCCTTGTGTAACCACACCTTAAAATGTTTGTAGGCACTAGAAGGGTTAAATGCAATCCACACCAGTGCAAAAAAACACACACATGTTAAATACCACCATGATGAGGTATGAATTCTATGACACACAAGACACAAGTTATAAATACTTGGACAATGGGGTGAAATGAATCATAGAAGGGATTGTAGAGATGAGGACGTGAGGTAGAAGGGATTGTAGAGATGAGGACGTGAGGTAACCTATCCTGGGCATAATGAATCCTAATTTTGGGGCATGATTAATGTGTCATTAGTGATTTGTAATTTCTTTGTGGAACATTCTTCTTAATCTTTTCTTTGTTGTTTTTATTATTTCTTTTTTATTTTTTTTTTCTTGGCTACTTTAGCACTTTGTCATTTTCAATGGTGATCTGGAGAAGCCACCAACCTTCAGGGAATGCATGTCTTTCTAGTGGGATCCTCTAGAATAGCATTGCATTTCTTTATTGAGTGCCTTTATTACTCTTACTCTAATTTTTCATTAGATCTACAAGGATTTAGTACAACCAAGATGCATGATAGCACATATAGATGTCACCAAAGGGAATCCACAAGTACCCTTGATATCACACCTTGGTCATTCCCTCTTAGTCCATCATTTTTCTCTTTGGGCATAATGAGTACAAAGTTACTTTAATTTTTAATGATGACAAGAATATCATCATACCCAAAGTAGAACATTTTATTAATAGAATGGATGGGTGGATGTTGTGGGGTCACTGTCCAAATAATTAGTCACCTGTGACTTAATAGTATAGAACAACACCTCAATCAACAAGTCACATGAGTATTTTATTTACCAATGAGATTACCCTCAAAAAGATAACACAACAAATTGAAAGATGAAAAATTAGAGAATAAAAATTGGAAAACTAAAAATTGTAAAACTAAAAAAAAAAGGAAAAACATTTACTATTTCTACTTATTAGAAGGTAGGGTATCCCCCATGACTAAACCTTTGAGCATGGTAAGAATTAATAAATGGAAAATTTGGATCTATGCATGTTGGAAATATTGGGGTCCAATCATATCCAAACCACTGGGTGTCTTTTGATGTAGTGGCAAGAATGTACCCAAATTGGGGTTCACACACTTGATTAAAGTAGGCATAGTAGGGAAGAATATAAGATGTCGTCATGTGATAAGAGGCTAATCCACTATGGCATCCATGACCATAAGATGATATGAAAGGATCGATATGTCTCCCTACATGGCTATATCCATTAGGTTGCATGGTTGTTGGAGCATTAATTGATGGCATGGATGAGGTAACAAGAGGTGTTGAGTTCAAGGAGGAAGGTGCATCACAGTGCTAGTCTTGCGCTAAGTTGGAGGATGCAATGGTTTGATAATTGTGTTGTCTTTTTCTATGGTCATGCCTAAAGAAAGGATTCTTCCAACTTTGTCGAGGACTTCCACTACTATTAACAATAGAAACACAAGTAATTTTCATGGGTTGGTGCTGTGGTGCAAAACCTTCTAGTACAAATGGTGGCAATGTAGAAGGAGATGAAGGATGAGAATATTGAGAGCAAGGAGAAGTGTAAGGAGCATGAGGTTGTGATCCTGTGGAAGAGGACATGGGTTGATAGTACTTAGGAGAATGATAATGATGAGGTGAAGTAAAGGATGTTGATCTAGTTGGAGAAATAGGGTGTTGAACATAATAAGCATTTTGTGTCAAGGTATATGAAGGATGTGGTTTCTTTGGTGGTGTCCTCCCCCACAACTGGCAGTTTTGCCACTGCGTTTGGACATGGTACTTCTATACAAAATCTAGATGTAGCATTCCTCTCCAATGCTCATGTAAATGTGACAATATTGGGCATTGGCTTTTGGGGTGATCGTACAAACAAAAATTACATTGATACTTATGATTTGTAGTTGAGCTCCTATCCTTATTTTTTCCAACCCTTCTTTCCACTTATCAAATGGTGTTCTATCCTATTTCTAAGGTTGGCATCCTCTATTTGTTCTAGTGTTCAGAGTGATCTTGCATGGTTCTACCTCTAATAATGTTTGCATATTCTCCACATTTTTCATGCACCCATTCCATCATCTTATTGATCTTTCCCTCAATTTCATCTACTAATTGTAGCNGGCATTTGTTTAACAATGAATAATATCTTTCTAAGGCCATTTCCAAGGGTTCATGTTTCCCTTGTTTCCACTCTTGGATTTGTCTCCTCAAGGGTAACACTCTTGCACAGGTTTGATATCTTTCATTGAAGAGTTCTACCATTTTCAGCCAATGGCAAATTGATTTTGGTTTTAAAGACCTATACCATACTTTTTCTTGGCCAACATGTCATAGGAAAGAGCTTAAGTCTTTGCCACCCATTATCAATGTTGTTCCATGCACAGACATCATCGAAGGCTTGTAAATGATGTTGTGGATCTAAGTCATAACCTCCTAAAAACTTGGAAATGTTGTTTAAATCAAGCCTGGGTAGAAGGCTTTCCTTACAATGACTGTGGAATATTCAAATAGCCTCTTGTAGATGAATTATGCTCTTAGTGGCTAGCAGGGATTCATTGTCACTACGTAGGTTATGAGTTTGTGAGTTGGGATAATGTTGTCTTTGTTCATGTTGGTGTTCCTAACATTGCCCATGGGTTTGATTTTTATTTCTACACCGAACCCTTGAGAAATGGTCATCTGTGTCACAAACTAACATTGAAGGGGAAAAAGAAAGAGAGAGAATTGGAAGAGTCATCATGACTTTTGTAAGTCTCCCAATCATCCCTTGATGTACTTTTGCTAACCATTGAGAAGGTCCTAGGCCTTACAGGCCCCCTCATTCTATGGGATGTCCCATCCTCACTAAAGGTATCTAAGTTGGATGATAAGAGTCCTTGAGTATCCTTGAGGTGTTCATGAACATATGAGACTCCTACATACGATTGAGTACTCCAAACTTCTTCATCATCATAAATTGCACTGGTTCTCCAATGAATTTCCTCGCTAGTTGTTGCCTTAACATTATCTTGTGAGAGAGACATTGTTGTGAATTATGTCTGACTTATTTGCAATTAAGTTCCTTTTTGAAAGATATATTTTTAATACTTTTTATAGAGATCTTGTATGATATAACTAATCTAGATAACTAGCACCGTCCTTGGCAATGACACCAATGATGAGCGGCAAGGTACCCCTACACTCAACCATATGAATATGAGTGTGTACACGTGATTTGGTTGAACTCCACAGATGGACTAGTTGTGGCACCTAGATAGTTACACATTGATCACAATTCGCTATCTTCTCACTTGGACTAGTATTTTCTTGGTCACATATGGTTTAGTCCATAGTGAGGTATATGATGTGATTCCTAATTACTATGCTACTCCTAAGGTCAATAAGAAATAATTTAAGTGAACTAATAGACAATGGAAAATAAAATCTAAGCTAGCCTAAGTGCGATGAGCATCTATCCTTAATTATCTATATGCATCTTGGACCTTGTGTACTACTTTTGGGGTTACCAAGCACCATTACGTGAGCACTACTAAATACGCTACTAGGCTACCGAGTAGTTACACTTAAATGTTTGTGATTAAGACATACCCATTCAGCATTAACAACAGGAATAGTAAATGATGATAAAGAAACATTAACTAAGAGAACAATAATTAATAATTAATAATTAAGCAAATAAAAGCTAAGTGAACACTGTAATGATAGAGTAATCTCTATCTTTATTGCCAATTGTGTGCATGTTTAAGTACGTCACACTTGAACAAAGGTTATGTACAATTACAAGCATCACATTGTGGGCCAGGCAAACCGTGATTCATCAATCTTCCAAACCTAAAGTCCTAATGCTTTACATTTATTTTTAATTGTACAAACACCTTTTATTCCTCATGATATTTTTTCCTTAATGCATTTATCCCATCTATAATTATTCACATATTAAAAACCTAGGTATCTAAAAGAGTGCACAATTTGTCACTTTTTTATAAATAATTATTGTGTTACTGATCTTTCATCATTTAGTGAGGCCGTTAAGAGCAACAACATTTTTTTTTTAAATTTCCATGTGAATATTTATAAGATTAAGTTTTATGAATCTACTTATGCAATATGGATTTGTTAATTGTTAATAAAAAGTTATTCTAGCTAACTAAATACATTTCACTTTGGATAATGATCTTCTTAAAGTAAAATATTGTCCATTTAGTTACAACTTAATTATGAATTGAAAAGCAACATTCTAACAAGTATTTGGTGTACTTTTGTGGGTAAAAATTTGATGACATTTCTTAAGTAACCATTGTATACCCTATTTTAGCTATGCTTCTACAATTCATAACCAATGCAAGGTTAATGAATCTGAAACTAGATTTTTCAATTACATATACTAAGACCCCTTGATCTATGTTCTCCTTTTTTTTAACATATTAAAATTTATAATTAATATGTTACACTCCAAGTCTAAGTAGCCTAGGAGCTAGTATGTTTTATCCTTGTAGGAGCCTTGTGTTAAGTGCCCGGTTAGGTAAGGTTGTTCTCTTACACATTATCTCTTTATCCTTGTATATTTTCTATATCATACCATTAAGAACGATTAAGATAATTAAAAATAATGTTCTACCATTATTAAATATGCATTTTGATTCTTTTTAATAATAATAAAAACAAAGTTACTACAACTCACTTTTTTGGTTTGGTTGTTTAATACTAAGCAAGTTCTTAGTTTATTAGTTAAAATATTCTTCTTCTTCTTCTTTTCAATAAAGAATTCGAGGACTAAGCTCTCTCCAAATCTTGGCATTTTATGGATAAATCAAATATCTTTTAAGTTGATAGGAATTTCTTTTTCATTTGTTCAATCCTCAAGATTTTTAAGATGTTCTAATGAAGAAGATTAAGAAAAAACTTTATAAATGAAAGGAAAATGAGCTTTCAATAGCCAAATAGGTTTTATCTTCCAAAAATATCTTTCATCTAGGTCACTTTGTGTCATAAATATCATTCATCTAGGTTACTTTGTGTCATATTCTTTATGATGGACTCTTGGTATTTTTACATGTTATTACATTAGACAATATGTGCAGAATGTCTTTTGTATTAGCTTCTTTAGAAAGGGCTTTTATTAAGTTACCACGTATTCGCTTCTTTAGAAAGGGCTTTTATTAAGTTACATTGAACATTTGTACTTCTTGCAAAAAGATTGCATTACACCTTAATAGGGAATTTGTACTACTCACAAAATGATTTCATTACACCTTAAAAAGTAATTCAGAAAATTTCTTAAATCCATATCCATTAAATTTCATAATAGCAATTATTGCACCAGGGAAAAATATCAAACCAAACTTATGCCTTAAAAGATCACAAAAGCATTTTGTATCAGAGTCCTATGTTTAAGCAAAGAATTACAAATCTCATCCAAGTTTGTTCGTACAAATACATGGCTAAAACTATAACTAAAAAGAAATTTTCTAAGCTTCTTTCAGACTCCTCCTAGGTCTTCATCCAGCCGTTCTGCCACTAGTGTTCGTACCTATATACCATTTTCATAACAAGTATGTAGGAAAGAGTTAGTACCCTTTCAACATAGAAAGAACTTAACCTTGGAGCCCCAATAGTAACATATGAATATATAAGTTTGGGCAAGGCAACGTTGTATGTCCCAGGAATCGTGATCACATTAGTAAACAAAGAAGTGATGGTATCATAAAATTCCGCTGAATATATTCTAAGGGAGGAAAACAGCAGATCCAGCCATCTAGCATTTCTGAAGGCAATTCCAATGGATTTCCTTCCTGCACCCTCTCCTTAAGGTAAATGCCTTTCCCACCAAAATCAAATCTTGTATTTTAACAAAATAAGCATTATAAATTGACTGACACTTAATTTTGTGAATCTTAAATCTATTAGATAGAAAATTTTGGAAATCTTTTCTAATGTATTTTAAGAGACATTAGACAGTTACAATTTTTTTTAAAATTCATAATTAAGTAGATTATTTTTCCCACTAACAGAATTTCGTAACTTCAGATTTCCATGCTAAAATTTTACCACTAAACTAACATTTCATTGAAATGTTAATACTGAAATAGTGTAATAGATTCATATCAAAATTGAAATTAATAATACATCCATGAAATCCAAGAGGTACTTTGATGAATCAAGCAAAGTTGACAATACCTTGATGGAGTACAACAATAATTTCTAAAGCTGTGAAAAAATGGTGATTCAGTTGGATTCACATCTTTTTCCAACTCTAAAATGATGCCATGCACTCAGATTTCCAAGTTATCTTGAAAATGCACCACCTTCCATGGGCGTTGCTTAACCAGATTCCTGCACTCCAACACCAAAATTGTCTCAATTTCGTAAATCCTTTCTAAACTTACCCATCTTCTGAAGGCACAAATATCCAGGAAATCTTCCTTGTGGGACTCCTCAAAAAGAAAATGCAAAAAAATCCACTATTGCCCTCCAAATCGATGGCCAAATGCTTCACCTCATTCATCTCTTGTAGATGCAATAGCCTTGTTCTTATCTTTTTCATATCTTACATATCTTCCCACCACTTCAATTAGCAGGGAACTCCCCTGCATATCATTAACATGTAATCCATATCTTGTGCATCTATCTCAGTAGCACAACATTTTCCCAACTATGTTACATGTAATCCATATCCTGTACAGAAAATCTCTGGCTTCATCTTCAGGCAATAAGCCAATATCAGAGAGTTTAATGTCATTAGGTTGAGAGATATCTAAGCATCAACAACTACGTTATCCCAGTAGTGAGAAGCAATCTGAGCTTCTTGTTGCTATCCAAATTGTTTGGCAAAAGCTTTGCAAGTTCCTCAAGACTATACACATTATCTATGTAAACAAAACAAGTTGTTAAGTTAAGTGGTGACTAATCCAACATGGGTCAAAACCAGTTAACAGTAGTGAGCAATAGTTAGCAGTAGTTAAAAATAGTTAGAATAATAGTTAACCAGTAGTTATTGGTCCAGTTTCCGTTCTCTTCTATAACGGCCCAAAACGTTGTTGTTTCTATAATTGTATCTAGCAATTATTATTTAATAAAAATTCTCATGTATTTCTGGTGGTGTGCTTGCTTAAACGCCACANTTGGAATCTCTTAGATCGCCAGGCACTTGGTGTGATTAGATTGACATTGGCAAGAAACGTCGCATTCAACATTGTTAATGAGACAACCACTGCAAGTTTAATGAAAACGTTGTCAAGTATGTATGAAAAGCCATCTGCTGCAAACAAGGTATATTTGATGCATCGGTTGTTCAATCTGAAGATGGGTGAAGGTGCATCAATTACAAATCACATCATTGAATTCAATATGATAATTAGTCAATTGAATTCAGTGGTGATCACCTTTGAGGACGAAATCTAGGAATTGATTTTGCTATCATCTTTACGAGAGAGTTGGTCTGCAATAGTGACTATTGTGAGTAGCTCATCAAGTACTTTAAAATTAAAGTTGAATGATATTCGAGACTTGATTCTTAGTGAGGACATTCGCAGAAGGGAGTCAAGCGAATCCTCAGGGTCTACTTTGAATATAGAAAGTAGAGGTAGGAGCTCACAACATGGTCAAAACCATGGTAATGGTAGATCGAAGTCCAAAGGCAAAGGAAAATCTAAAAATCATAGGGAAGTTGTTTGCTGGAATTGTGACAATAAGGGTCACTTTAGAAATCAATGAAGGGCACCAAAGAAGAAGAAAAATCACACTCAAGATGATGAATCAATGAATGCAACAGAGGAGATTATTGCTAATGCTTTGATTTGTTGTGTGAACAATCCCATTGAATCTTAGATTCTGGATTCAGGTGCTTCATTCCTCTCCACTCCATGTAAGGAATTGTTACACAATTATGTTGTAGGGAAGTTTGGAAAGGTTTATCTTGCAGATGATGAACCTTTGAATATTGTGGGGAAGGGTGAAGTCCAAATAAAAACCACCCAAGGGATGCAATGGAAATTGCAAGATGTAAGACATGTTCCTGGACTTAAGAAAAATTTAATCACCATGAGTCAGATGGATTTGGATGGGTATACAACAACATTTGGTGATAGATCATGGAAGATTACCAAGGGAAACTTGTTTGTTGCACGAGGCAGTAAGGTGGAAACATTGTACATATCTACAGCAAAGAAAGATGCAGTTGCAGTTACTAACTATGATGGTGATTTAGTCCTATGGCATCAAAGACTTGGGCACATGAGCGAAAAAGGTAAGAAGTTGTTGGATTCAAAGGGAAAGTTACCAAATTTTAAGTGTGATGATGTTGGCTTGTGTGAAGATTGTGTTTATGGGAAGCAAAAATGAGTTACTTTCTTAAAGATAGGGATACCACAGACTAAAAAGCATGAACTAGTGCATTTAGATGTATGGGGGCCAGCTCCAGTGAAATCTCTTGGAGGCTCAAGCTATTATGTCACCTTCATTGACGATTCCACTAGGAAGGTATGGGTTTATTTTCTTAAAAATAAATCTGATGTGTTTGCTACTTTTAAAAGGTGGAAAGCTGAAGTAGAAAATCATATTGGTTTAAAAATAAAATGTCTAAAGTCAGATAATGAAGGGGAATATGATAGCCAAGAATTTAAGAATTTCTACTTAGAAAATGGGATCAGGATGATCAAGATAGTTACAAGAACGCTAGAGCAAAATGGTGTTGCTGAACGGATGAATAGAACCTTGAATGAAATAGCTAGGAGCATGAGAATACACTATGGGCTACCAAAGTTCTTTTGGGAAGATGCAGTTAACATAGCAGCCTACCTCATTAATTAAGCACCTTCAGTTCCATTGGAGTTCAGAATACCAGAGGAGGTATGGACTGGGAAGGAGGTAAATCTTTCACATTTGAAAATTTTTGGGTGTGTCTCGTATGTGCATATTGATTCAAATGATAGAGATAATCTAGATCCTAAAGCCAAGAAATGTTATTTTATTGGCTATGGTTTTGATAATTTTGGTTATCGTTTCTGGGATGATCAAAATAGGAAAATTATCAAACACAGGGATGTCATTTTTAATGAACACATGGTGTACAAGGATAGGTTCGGTTTAGAATCCAACATTGCAGGGAAGCAAGAAAAGAAATGTGAGAAGGTTACACTGGAAGAGATATCTGAGAGGGATGTGGATGGAAGGATTCAAGCAAATCCTAAAAACAGGATAGCTAAAAATGAAAATGACGTTGCAGAAACAACCACACCAGAGCCTCAGTTGAGAAGGTCTGCAAGAACACCAAAGCCTCAAAGCCTAGAGAAAGGTACTCTCCCTCATTACATTACTTATTGTTAACTGATGCTGGGGAACTAGAATGTTTGGATGGAGCAATGCAGGCAATAGATTATGTTGAGTGGGAGGTGGCTATGAGAGATGAGATGAAGTCACTCCACAAAAATATGACATGGACACTAATTGAGCTACCAGAAGGAAAGAAGGCATTGTAGAATAAGTGGGAATCCATGATCATCTCTCCAAGGAGTAGGCACCAAAGAGCTGCTAAGATCAGAAATACTCCTATGGGAAGCCATGTTCATCTGTCCAAGGAGTAGGCACCAAAGATAGATGAGGAGAGAAAACACATGGCCAAAGTACCTTATGCTTTAGCAGTTGGAAGCTTGATGTATGCTATGGTATGTACTAGGCCAGACATAGTTCATGTAGTGGGAGTTATTAGCAGGTTTATGTCTGATCCAAGAAGGGAGCATTGGGAAGATGTAAAGTGGCTCCTAAGATATCTAAAAGGAACTTCAAGTATGACACTTTTTTTTAAAATAAGCAGCATTACTCTACAAGGTTTTTCTGATGCGGATCTAGGAGGTGACTTGGATAGCAGGAAGAGCACCACTGGTTGTCTCTTTACCGTGGGCAACACAGTTGTGAGCTGGATGTCTCGACTTCAGCAGAGCATTGCTCTCTCAACCATAGAAGAAGAATATATGGCTATCTGAGAAGCTGGAAAAGAGATGATCTAGTTGAAGGGTCTTCTAAAAGAATTGGATAAGACATAGGATAGAAATGAGCTCTTCATTGACAGTCAAAGTGCCATACATCTAGCTAAAAATCCATTCTTCCATTCCCAATCCAAACACATTCAACTAAGGTATCATCATATCTGGGAATTCATAGATGATGGAACATTATTGCTGAGGAAGATTCTTGGTTCAAACAACCCTGCAGACATGTTAACCAAGGCAATTACCTTTGCTAAGCTGAAACTTTGCACAACCTTAGCAGGCCTCCATGGCTAGTAATGAGGAGGCATGGTTTTTTTGTTTGATTAGTCTCCAAGTGGGAGATTGTTAAGTTAAGTGGTGACTAATCCAACACGGGTCAAAACCAGTTAATAGCAGTGAGCAATAGTTAGCAGTAGTTAACAATAGTTAGAGCAATAGTTAACCAGTAGTTACTAGTCCAGTTTCCATTCTCTTTCGTAATGGCCAAAAATGTTGTTGTTTCTATAATTGTATCTAGCAATTATTATTTAATAACAATTATCATGTATTTCTGGTGGTGTGCTTGCTTAAATGCTACACAAAGCTATGTGTGTTGCCTATGTTTTCTATTTTCTTCGGTTCTTTATTTGTTCCTAAATTTAACACAAGGGTTACATAGATCACTTTGTCCTTGAGAGTAGGATGGTGGCTTTTTGTACCATCCATAAGCCTATGCAATGTCATCTAGAATTGTTTGCTTCACTTCTGTTATATTTGTAGGACAGACGTGGGAAAAACCATATTCTTCAAAGTTGTCGATGCTTGCATGGACAGCTTTGGCAACCGTTGTTTTGCCGATTCCACTGAACCCATATCGCAACCACATTCTTTGTCACTTTCAAATTCTAGCATCTCCACTATTTCTTTCACTGAGCTTCTAATTCCTACTGAGTGATGGAAGATGAATTAGATAACCAGTTGAGACTAACATTAAGATTTCATATGAAGACATATACATGGAAATATCATAAGAAGTTTACGAGCCCTCTTGGTAACCGTTACAAAAAATCAACAAAATTTGTGACTTGCAACTGTGATATCTTTATTATTGTACCACTATGTTATTTGGTAACCAATTAAGGTTCTTCAAATAACACTATTTTGGGAAAACCCAACTTGAAATAATTTGGAAAGAGTAAATTACCTGCATATCTTGGGCATAGATTCTGCCCAGGAAATTGTATGCCTTGATGAGCATCGTAAACATAGATAATGGTTTGCAGCATCAGATGTGTATGCATTTTGTTTAACTCCTATCTGAGACTCTGCAATCGTTGCATATCCATTGACACATCTAAAAGTCTGCAATTAGGTATAATAATGAATGTTTCATAAGCCTATTTTTGAGCATCAAAGTTAAAAAAGCACTGACAAATAGGATAGATAGAAAGTTAAAAAGACACAAGTATATTCCACTTGCTTGGGCCAAATAGAGGAATGGGAGCATGAAAAACACATAAATGCTCCATCCATAACTGGAGTGAGTGCTTCTTCCATGATTCCTATCATGTTTTGTCTAAGCCTTGGTATTTTCTTGATTTCTTTAAGATATGTAGCAAGTCTAAGCATCTCCTCCAGCAGAGCAAGGCATAGATCTACTTTGTTGGATAAAATGTTCTCAAATCTATTTAAGACGAAGGTCACTGCAAGTAGCCCTGCTGTTATCCAATGAGATTTCCCGATTCCTTCCAATTTCATCTTCGCTAAGTCTAATACCAAATCCACTTGGCCAATGTCACTTGTCAAAAACGTTACATTTAATCAACAAGCAAAGAATCTCATGGGTTTCTAATATTCTAATGCATGTAAGTGAAAACAAGCTAACAGAAAAGCGAGTAGTGCTTTATTTAAGAAAAGGTATCTGATGAATCAAGAAACTTCCACCTTCGGATATCTTGTGCAGCAAAGGAAGATGAAGATGATTATTATTGCTTTAAGAAAAATCATCACATGAGCATTATTTAGGTTCATAGTTACAATACTAAACACACTGATAGGATTTAAGAGAGAAAAAAAGGAATAAAGAGATTAATAAACCTTAAGGATGGAGAGTAAAGTGTTATATTGGCAACCAAAGCTTCAACATCTACATCAATGCCTTCTTTGGTGTTGCTCAAAATGCTTTCTGCTGCTTCTCTATGGCTTCTTGTAGTTATTGAAATTTCCTCACAATCTGGATCAGACTAAGCATGAGAAGAGTAGGAGTAGAATCGAGAACATCTTGAGGGGCAATAACTTTATCCAAAGGACTACAAGCATCTAAAAATAATGATAAGGACTCAGTGCCAATATCTGAAATTACAGAGATGTTTTTAAATAGGAACACCATTATCATAAGCCAATTAAGTGTGTTTCAGGAACATGGTAAAGCAAAACCTTACCTAAACATGGATGGGCAGAAAGAGAAATGGCAGTTGCATGAGATTCAATTGCTGAGGCTGCATAACCTCCTCTTCGTGGCACAACAAGAGTTACCCATGACTGGATATTGGAGCTAAATCAATAGAAGCAAGCAAGAAGAATTTGCAGAAGTATTGCTTTTAACCTTATGAAACTGGCATTGTTTTAACCTGTTGGTGGACTTAGGAGTTAGAAATGCCAAAATCAGTGTCAGCAGCATCATGGGGTACTTCATTCACACTTAGCATTCCTGGAACACTGCACATGGTACAATAAATATGATTCTATAAATATTGCATCTAGTCAAAAGTCAAAAGTTGGGTACCTTACTTTGCATTTCATTTTGGGAAAACACAAAGGCCCTAGTGATCTAGAGTAGAAGATACGAAAGGATCAAAAGCTGATTCCCATCAAAATTAATTTATGGTTGTTTCACACAACATTCCATGTGGAGCGTACATCGATAAAGACACAGTTTTAAGTGTACTATCATTATGGGTGTAGTTGTGGTTGCTTGATATCTCATTAGACTGTCCATTTGAATTATGTGAATCATAATTTACTAATCTTTCCCAAGTTTTAACCAATGATGATCTGCTACAAAATAGATGGCATTATGGTAGGATTTAAGATAGTGTTATGGTGGGGTGTTTGGTAAAATAGTTGAAATGATAAGTTGTTTCCCACTGTTACGTGGACAAGTAAGTGGAGCATTTGAGTTTTTATTTTGTAGTACAGCCTTTTCGGCAGTTTT
>MNCI01038165.1:52604-63284 GCA_015680685.1 Gnetum montanum | reverse complement strand
TCTTGGCCTAGGTGATGAGCGGTGGAGTATCCAACACCCAACCATATAAGATACAAGTGTTCACACACAATCCCAGTCAAATTCCATAGACAAGGCAATGTAATTATGTGAGTAATTGGTTAGAGTTCAAGATCATTGTCTTCCCATGTAAGTTAGTGAAGACGATGCATATGGTTTAACTCACAATGAGGTATATAATAGATGATGTTTTATTGGCCATAGTGCTTCTAGATAACATGAAGTAAATGTAGTAGTTATAAATCTAAGTGTCAGTAAACAAATCTAATCTAGCCTATGCGATGGGAATTCAATCTTATCCTTCCATTCACAACTTGGACTTCATGTAACTACTACTAGGATTACCAAGTATCACACTACTGGGTGTACCAAGTGATAGTACTACTAGGTTACCAAGTAGCTATACTTAATTTCTCGACATCAGTTGTACTCATTCCACTTAATAACAGTAATTATAAAATGCATTGAAAGTAAACTATTAACTAATGAAAATAGTAAGCTAAGTGAAAATAATAGAGATTAAGTGATTTTGCAATGATGTAAAGTAATCTCAATCTTTATTTCTAGGCATGCAATGTCTCCAAATACATCACACTCAAATAAAGACTTCATTCAATTACAAAACCTCACACTGTGGGCATACACTACTAACTACTAAGTACTAAAATCAAGTAAACAAACTAATAGAGTTTAGCTACTATGGGATGAATACCATTCTTAGAAAATGCCCCCAAGTGTTGTATTTATAGGCCTTGCACACGTTATCGATATCAGATATCCAACGTCATATTAGAGCCTCCAATATTAGGGATCCAATATTGTATATCTAACATCAAATGTCCGATATCATAGCCTACTAAATCATGATTTATCATACCCCCACGACAAACTGAAAACTCGTACTCAAGTTAAAATAAAATGAGGATAGAGTTCCTTACAAAATTACGAGGTAGATTGACATGACATTAACTGCTATATACATGACTCATAAATGCAGCAATGGAGTTTACAAAAATGACACATTTCATGATATGACAACTTTACAAAACAAAGAACAAAATATGGAAAAGCTTGATGTAGTCTTAAGTTGTTACAAGTGGTGGTGGCTCTTCCATTAATTACTTTCTCTCATCATCAGGCTTCTGAAATTTATACTAGTTTAGAAGCACCTGAAGTTTTTCTTCTTTCATTCTAGAATTGTGCATTGTCCATACTAATGAACCAATGTTTAATGGAGTTGGCACGTCCCATGGGCATGGTAGTTGTGAAAACATTTGGTTTTCCTTGACATACCAAGTTGTGAATTACCTTCTTTCTTCCTCAAATGCTTTGGCCTTTTCTCTTAATTCATGATAGTCTGATAATCTTTTGGCTAGGTTTGCTACTGCATCTTTCTATCCATGATAGCTAGCCTTCACTACTTCTAGTTTTGAGTTTACTACTTGGAGCTTTTGAAAAGCATCTTTTTGGTCTACAAGCTCTTTCTCATATAAGGCATAGGTGGTTGCTACTTTCTATTCTAGATCATTTTTGGACCTACTTGTTGTTAACATGGCCAAATTAGCATAATAGAGGTTTGCTAAGGCCATGTATTCTTTCAAGTTCTCTATCTATTGGTCTTTATTTTTTACTTTTGCTTGATAGGTGTGGGTCATGCTATCCAAGATGAGTTTCCAATTAGGATTTTATGCTGCAATAGAATTGATTTTGGCTTATTCCATCTAGTTCTCTTTCTCATTTATCTACTTGTACATGCCCACTTGGTCTCAAAAGTATTCTTTGAGCCTCTCATGCTTCTTTGCCTTATATTTCCATGCACTGATTTCAATTTTTGATTTCTATCTAATAACACATACCTCCTCCATATAAAAGGTTTTGTTTACTCTCACGAGGTAGCTCATATCCTAGTTGACCCTCATTTGTTGCTCTCTCAACTAATAGGTACTTTCTAATAGAATGTTTTTCTGCTTTTCTACTATGGTCAACCTCATGTTGTCAGCAACAAGTTGTTCATTTTCTTCATGTGCAATGGTAAGTACCTTCACAAGTGCATGCGTTTGTGCTTCAGTTACCAAGGAATTCCATACCAATTTCTCCTTCTCATTTATCAATTACTTTTTCTACTTAATCAATCTATTGATTTTCTCTATTTTAAATTACTCAATCTGGTCAAGTGCAACAAATTATGTGGGATCTCTCCTTTCAACTCTTAGGGTTGTGACCTCTTCTTTTAGTTTTAGAATATTTGTTTCTGCAGGCTCTACCCTTGTTTCTACCATGACTAATTTTCTTTTAGGGGTAATCAATTCTAACTTTGTTGTAGTGACATCACTCAAAATGTTGAAGAGCATTTTCATTACATGCCTTGTCTACAATAGTCGATCAAGTGCATGCTCATGATTTATAGGAGTCATTGAAGTTTAGGCTAGCATTTGTGCATCTCTAGTTCCAGTAAGTTTTGTTGGTGGTATAATAGGCACATTGAATGACTCTTTGATGTGATCAATGATCACCTTTGCTACTTCGACTACATCTTGGTGTTGCATTACCACTACTGTGGCTCCCTGTCCTATCTCTAGTACCACTTGGAATGATGTAGTGTTCCCAAAGATCCATTGTGATCATACCTCTCCTCCTGACTACAATGAAATCTATCCACTTGCAAGATTAGTTGAAATTTTGGATCTTATGTCACTGTCAATGAATTTGTATAGATTGGCCTCTTCTCTAGTTCCCTAGCTAATTATTTCTATGAGCTACAGATGGCTCATCGATAGTCGATAGTCCTACAGTGGTGGTGGCAGTGTAACCTACGACTTTTGCTCCCCTTACTGTTGGCTACTACATCTTGCTTATTGATTTTTTCATTGTTCTTACTCCTAATCTTGATCTTGTTCTTTTTTTTATTCTTTTTCATCACCATGATCTTTCTTGGATGGTGTTAGTTTGAGAAACTTAGTGTATGAAGCATTTTGTGCTCTCCTGGGAACATCACTAGTGTATCCTAGGATTCTGGCTCACTTGCATAGTCTTTTGGTAAGGTAAAGGAATGGTAGTGTTGGCTTTCCTGCCTTCCTTTTTCCAAATCACCATTGAATATCCATGAAATAGAGTTATGAAAGGTTGACATTGTACTTTCCCATTAGAATTTCACTTCCTCTAGTTGAATAAGCTGATAATTAATTGAGTCCTTTTCTTGGGGATAGATGATAGGTGCCAATTTTAAAGTATTTTCTCTCCTCTAGAGTAGTTCATTGTAGCCTTTGTCTTCTTTTCCATAAGCCCATTTTCACCATAACTTTCTAGTTTTAGGATTTAATCAAGTGGATAAATATGCTAACCTTACCCCTTCATTTGGTATATTCAAAGATTCTGCAATTTCCTTGATTGAGAATGAGACTAAAATTCCTTCAATATTAACTATAGTACCCTCTTCCTTGTTGTGCCAAAATTAGTATGTTTCCCCAAGATAGCATTCACCACTTTTTGATAGAATTGGCCACAGTGGTGATGCCTAGAGTTGCGTCCTAACCACTTCAAGCAAAAACACCATGAATGGGAAAAAGTTCAGTTTGACAATGACCATGGTCAAGATGGATCTTTCTTAGATGGCTTGGAGAAAGTCCTGTGACAATGTGAGGCATTGTCCTTGCTCTTGTGGTGTTTTTTTCTCTCCTTAGGCTAATTGTCTCATAGCAAGAGTTTCTTAATGAATGCTAATTGATTGGGCTTCCTACTGCTCATGTCCTAGGTCTTGTCCTCCATTTTAGCCTCTTCCTTGGCATCTCAGTTGTTTGCTTGCTGCTTTTGAGGGTCCTCCTTGTGCTCCTCGTCTTCTTGGGACCATCTACAATCATTAAGATTTCAAAATTGCTAAGGTATTTCCATGTATGCTTAATGGATTTATACTTACTCATACCCTTAGTTTCATTAGGTTCTTAGTTTATCATGATTACATAGTTAGAATAATTTTCAAAAAGTTGTCCCATAGGTGTTAGGATTATTATAATTCCTCATAATTATTCATTTTTTCTTTATGTATGACTTGCTTATATTTATGATTATTGTTCCTTAGGAACATTATGTAAGTGTTTTGGCATTAGTATGATTAATTTATTCTTAAACATTTCAACTTCCTCTTCATACTTACCCTTAAAAATCCCTTCTAGGTGTTAGGATTTTCCAAAAAATTGGCTTGGATTTTCCTTACTAGTATAACTAGTGCCACACCTCCCTTTCCCCATGACTAAGTTGAACACTCCATGATCAAATGGGTTCCAAAAACATGAAAATTAGAGTGATAGTGATCAAGTTATGTCTTGGGAAAGCTAAGAGGTCAGAGCTCTTTTCCATAGAAGAAAATTGGAAAAATCTCCCTTATGTCAAATGATAAAGAATGAAAAATTTTCTAAGTCCCATTGATATATATAGATTTTAAGGGACCTGAAATTGGGAATTCGATATCAGGGAAAATCTGATATCGAAGCCCTAGAAAATTCATCTTTCAGAAGGGTTTGAATGGAAATTTTAATTCTTGTGGATGTTTGGAAGATTTAAAGGTGTTTTAGAGGGTTTGAATGATGCAAATATGCATAATTTTGTTAAAACTTTGTCATTTTAAGTTCATAGAGAAGGAATCTTGGGCAAGAAATGTTCATAAGTTGGGTGAGAAGGTTAATGAATTCATATTTGTAGAATGGATATTTTGAAATGATATGGAAAGTGTTTATTGATGTCTGGAAGGTTCAAGATGATGTGGAATTGCTTGGCAGGTATAAGATACAATAGTTATACAAGTGGATCCTCCCCAAAGCAAGTTCTAGCCCTTAATTCCCTTATATAACCACGCTTGAAAGTGTCCTTAGGCACTTAAGGAGTTGAATGTAACTGTTGGCGACCGTTTCGGACGCGACTGCCAACGAGTGTCCTCAAACAAGATTTAGGTGCCTGCTGGTCTCTGGCAACACCAAGGCCTAGATACCTCCAAATAAACTTAGTAGTTAACGTGAGTATGTGTGTGTGCTGTTGCGGTGTGCAGTTGTGTAAAATGAAATGATTGCGTTGTGTGTAAACTACAAATGACTTATCTTAAAGAGATTCAGCCAACTTTGCCAAGTACTATGAGTTGTTGAGAGTTCCTATTTTGTTTAATTACCTAGTCTACGCGGTCCTTATAATACCTACTTGTAACAAATAAAATTTTGTGAAAACATTTAAGCACAACTCTGCGAATATACTCCTAATTTTCCCCAAAGAAAGAGATAGTTCCACAAGAAAACTAGAAATAGAGCAAGATTTGATGGAAATAGATAGAAAAAAAAGGCAGATTTGTGTGGACCTCGAATATTTAAACAAGGTAAAATGACACAACTAAAAACTTCACAATAAAGCTATTCCAAATTCAATATCTATGAATTGTTCAAACTTCCAAGGCTCAAATAAGCAATTTCTTCAAGACAATCCTACTATGCTACCAAAAATTGCTTCGTAAACTACCACATACGAGACTCCATTTTGACTAGATAATAGATATCAATGATTGCATTCAACAGAACCTTTGAAAGACTTGACAATTTCTGATTGAAATATCATGGAAATTCACTTTAAAGATAAAAAGAAGCTATTCTGGTCCCATCAAAATACCAAAGATTTTCTGAACCCTCTTGACTACTGAATTGTTCAACGGCATGACTACAAGCAAAGGCTCTCTTACAACAATCCCAATAGTAGTTCCTATACGTTGCACTAACAAAATTTACTACTAAAATGCTCTTAAGGCTTTTAAACACAAGCACTTTTATGGCAAAATTTTAATAGAAATTTCTATCAGGCAACAAGAATAGTAAGAGCAATCTAAAAATCCCAAAATTACTTGCCAAGGATGATACTATCTAAACCACTAGCTAAACAATTTAAACAAAATAAAAAATAAAAACCATAACTCACAGAACTATGACAAAGAGGCTGAAATCTTTTCTTTAGCAAGCCATCTTACAAGCAATCTTCTTTACAAATCTTCCAAGACCCCAAGTGTGATCTCAAAAGTGATGATGGTATGAGACCCAATTGTTCCTTTCTCCTTGACCCCTAAAGACTTTTTATAGGGTTCAAAGGTAGGTAGGGAAATTACAAAATATCTTGGATGGTTTAACCACCATAGAGAAAAAAAAGCTACAATGGACAAGTGTCCTATTCCATGGCCAAGTCTCTTCATTCAGTTGCCAAGTGTCTTCATTTAGTTGCCAAGTGTTCACCATGGAGAGAAACAAGTTGCAGTTGACAAGTGGCCTTTGTGGAGAAAAAGAGGTTGTAGTTGACAAGTGGCCTTTGTGGTGGTTATAACCACCATTTCAATTAACAAGTGTTTAATTCATATGGGACTTTGAACAATTGTTGCACAAATTTCCCTTTTTATATAGTAATAATATATATCTATTTGACAAAGTAGTAGACAAGAATTCCATAGGCTTCCAAAAATGCATAAAAAACCATAGAGATCTACTTGTAATAACAAGTTCAAATTTTGGTTGAATTTAAGATGATAGATGCTCTAGCTTTGTCATCCTGTGCAAGGCTTGATCTTGACTAGAGTCTTTGGAACTTGGTTAATATTTTTGTCGTGTCCGATGTAAAAGAGACATGTTTTTGTAAAACTGAGAAATTCCCTTTCAGTGCCTTTGCAATCAAAGATTCTTCTGGAGAAAGGCCAAAACCGTAGGTTTGCCAATTAAAATGCAGAAATGCAATGTATCCACAAACAAGACTACTTATGGTAGCGTTTTTGTTTTCATTACAGGGCCACATAAATCTAATGCTTCAACTGGTGCAAAAGATTGCAGTGGCGCTAGAGCAACATTCAATGTTATTTCCTAAACAGAGTTGTGGGTTAAAATCCAACTCGCTCTATCATGAACTTCTGCAGGGGCACCATTTTTGGATAACAAAGGCTTTTCTTCCATGAAACTACTCGTCCTCTTTGGCATCTGATTATGTAGAGGTAGCCACAATTGATGCTTGAATTGATTTATTTTTTCTGCCAAACACCTTTCCCTGTTTCAGACCAATTGATTTAGCAAATTTGCTCTGCCTCTAGTTCAAAGAGAGCCTCTGTTGATGATTGTTTCCAATGGGAATTTTTAGTGCTACCGATGATCTGCTATGCATGTAAGCCCTAGCAATTGTAGATGATGAGGATTCTGATTTTCCAACTTCGTCAGCACAAGCAATTATTCTTCCTTTTCTTCTATCTTTAGGCTTGATCCGAAAGCATTTTCTTCAAACAAAGTTCTGCATTCTTTCAACCTCCTCCTCCTCCTCCTACTTCATTGCCACCATTATTATCTAACGTCACCCATGCATCGCTCGTAACAGCTAAAACTAGCTCTGTGCATGACCCTTTGGTAGCTACCACGTGACGCATCACTGTGCCGGTCACTAGATTGAAAACCCTAAAGATTGCCTTCATTTGCTACTCCGTGTATGACACCTCCTCCTTCTATAATTGCTTCTTCTTTTTATTCCGCTGCAAGTAGAGACAGTACCAGCGATAGCCCAGGATGCTGATTCTGGTGAGCATTGCAACAACGGCAATGGACCACATGGCCCGCAGAGATCATCGTTTCTCAGTGAAAACGTGGATAAGATTATCTCCTCATCTTGGCTCTTGGCCGCGATGTAGATCTCGTCTTCTGAAGAACCTAAGAATGAGCCACGGCTGAGATGATAATGCCAAAAATTAGTATTACAGGACCTCTTGGTAGGACAACATTCTTCTGGCTTGTTCACCTCCATCAGATTGTCGGCAGTAGCTCAACAAAACCCTTGGCCACCATGAAATTCATCCACAGCAACTTCTCAATTTTCTAAAACCGTGATTCTACTTTAAAGGCATCCTCAATTTTAGAATCTGATCTATAAGAATTGATACTAGTGCCTCCAAATGAGCTTGAACACTATGATGCCTGCTCTACAGCATTTCTTTTATTTTTTACTAAGTGTCTTTCAAAATATCCAACTTCAACTCTTCTCCCAGATAACTCTATCCTTGAAACATTTAGTTTTTCATTATCTTAGCTTTTCTCTCTTCAGTGACCTTAGCAGGCAAGATGTTTTGTGCAGATGTAAATGAAGACACACAGATATTGAAAAATTTCACCAATATTCTGATGGGATACTTCATACAAACATTTGTTCATGACAATCTCTGAACTATTATTGCTATCCTTGCCATTATTTGTAATATGGAAAATATTTTTGTACTTTATCTGCAAACTCCTCAAAATATTTTCTACCACAAAGGAGCATGCTATATGTAGCATCCCACTTCTCGGTGCCCTCTTTTTGACATACTATTTCAAAATCATCCCCAAATGATTTTCAAGTTTCATATTCCTTGCAATGAATCAACGATAAGGATATTTTTCTTTTATTAGTCTTTAAGAAATTTTTTGAAGGTAACGAAAATATCCAAATGATCAATTCCTAAAAGTATTTCTAACAATAAAGATTCCTTCCTTGTTAATTCAATCGTCATTGGCACATTATTTCTTGTAACCTTCTATTCACTGTCCATTATTTCCACCAATAATATTATGGTCTCCTTGATATGCATGCCTATCCTCTTTAAGGGCTCCATGCAAGGAATGCTTTAGTTGATGATGTAGACAACCAATGATGTTTCTTTGAGGATAATACTCTAGTATACCTAATCCACCTCACAGCATGTTCCAAATAAGAGTTAGATAGACCTCTTGAATATCCACAAAAGAGATGGGCTGGAAGAAGGTGAACATCTTCAGTAGGGATAAGTAATGATCAAAGAATTCTATAGACTTGAGCCATGTAAAAGTTCCAACCTAGTGAATTTTGAGAAGCAAAATCATATTCTTGTTTCCCATGCTAAGTATCATTCCGATTGATAATCTGAAGAATTAAAATTAGGGAGAATAAATGCAGCCCATCTCATCCAATATTTTTTAGCGATTGACTGGGATCAATACCTTTATCTTGCCATTTCAATAGTTCTATTGAAATATTTTGAAGGTTTCAATCATCTCATATCTATGTTCCATGAAATGGCCAAAATGTGCCAACATTTCTTCCCCCTTTAAAAGCGTAAAGAAATTTATGCAAGCCCCATTCTAAAACTGAACGTACTTGAAGCTTTTATTGAACCTTTTTTAGTTGAGAAAATAAATCTTTCTGGAGGAAAATTTCNATTATTTCCACCAATAATATTATGGTCTCCTTGATATGCATGCCTANACTGTACATTACCAAGTCCTTTGTTCATGGACTATTCTTGAGATGGGAAAAAAATGGGGAGGATTACTTTGGTAGGAATCCTCATATCTCTAACCCTCTCATAAACAATTTCTCTATTATTTTTTGGCTTGTTGGAGCTTTCAACTTGATCTTCTTGAGCTTTTTCTTTAGCAATCCTCTCATCTTCTTTCTCAAATGAATTTTCATTTTCTTGGAGTATAAAAATTTTGTTTTCCACACTTCCATTTCAACCATCTTACTTTTTCCATTTTGAAGTAATGTTATCAATCATGAAACGTTTACTATAGATGTATATTTGATTTGGTTCTCCTTTCCAAGGTAGCCACATGTGAGAATAATCTGTTGATATGTAACCCAAGAAACTCTTGCTCCAACTTCTACTCAATAAGAGACTGTGTAACTCTAGTATATCTTCCACTTAAATAGTTACTCTACTTCTAATTTGAGGTTCAGAAGCAATTTCCAATAGAACATTTGGTAATTGAACCACAATCTTTACTCTACTTTTATCCACTTAAACAATCTTTTTATTTGACTTTTCAGGAATCAAACCAAGTTTTTTACATATAGACAATGGCATTATAGTAGACGTAGCTCCAGAATCAACCAAACAATTGTGTAAGTATTTATCCTTCAATTTCATTGTCAAAAAGAAAGGAGGAGCTTCCTTATCATACGAGGTCTTTAATTTCTCATCATTGTTAGACACATAACTTAACTCTGATTCTCTAACTCTCATTTTTCCTTTAATGAACTCTAAAGCCTTTCTTTGTTAATCTCCTATTTGAAGTAACTGATAAAGGCTAATATTGGCCTAGACATGTTTAAGGTCTTCAATCAAATCATATTCTCCATCATCAATAAAGCTTGATCTCTTTATCCATTTATTGAAAGACTGATTTGGAGTGCTTTTCTCCACTTGATTATCTTTACCTTTATTCTTATCTCTCATATTTGGCTCAAAAGCTTTTTTCTTAGTAGATGGATTAGTAATAACATTTGGAGGTCTAGAAGTAGTTAATCTTTCTTTTGATCGAAGATTATATCCATTTTCTTCATTGTTATTGCATTCTTCATCTGATGACATATCTTCTTCAGAACTTGATAGAGAAGTTGCATCACTAGATCCATTGCTAGAAGATTTACTTAAATAATGAACACTAGATAACTCATTATCAGATTCAATATCAAGAAAGTTGGATATAATAAGCTCACTTTCATCTTCATCTTCTGCTAACTTAGTGTCTTGATGTTTATGCTTTCTATTTTTCCTTTCTTCCTTGATATTAACTCTTGCAAATGCTTTTTCAAGCTTCACTATTTTGTTAAACATATCTCTCATTAATTGTCCTTTTTCAGATCCTACTCTTTCATGTT
>MNCI01038165.1:28536-50778 GCA_015680685.1 Gnetum montanum | reverse complement strand
GGAGAGAAACAAGTTGCAATTGACAAGTGGCCTTTGTGGAGAAAAAGAGGTTGTAGTTGACAAGTGGCCTTTGTGGTGGTTATAACCACCATTTCAATTGACAAGTGTTCAATTCATATGGGACTTTGAACAATTGTTGCACAAATTCCTCTTTTTATATAGTAATAATATATATATATCTAACAAAGTAGTAGACAATAATTCCATAGGCTTTCAAAAATGCATAAAAAATCATAGAGATCTACTTGTAATAACAAGTTCAAATTTTGGTTGAATTTGAGATGATAGATGCTCTAGCTTTGTCATCCTGTGCAATGCTTGATCTTGACTAGAGTCTTTGGCACTTGGTTAATATTTTTGTCGTGTCCAGTGTAAAAGAGACATGTTTTTGTAAAACTGAGAAATTCCCTTTCAGTGCCTTTGCAATCAAAGATTCTTCTAGAGAAAGGCCAAAACCGTAGGTTCGCCAATTAAAACACAAAAACGCAATGTATCCACAAACAAGATTGCTTATGGTAGCATTTGCGTTTTCATTACAGGGCCACATAAATCTGATGCTTCAACTGGTGCAAAAGATTGCAGTGGCGCTAGAGCAATATTCAATGTTATTTCCTAAATAGAGTTGTGGGTTAAAATCCAACTCGCTCTGTCATGAACTTCTGTAGGGGCACCGTTTTTGGATAACAAAGGCTTTTCTTCCATGAAACTACTTGTCCTCTTTGGCATCTGATTATGTAGAGGTAGCCATGATCGATGCTTGAATTGATTTATTTTTTCTGCCAAACACCTTTCCCTGTTTCAGACTAGTTGATTTAGCAAATTTTCTCTACGTCCAGTTCAAAGAGAGCCTTTGCTGATGACTGTTGCCAATAGGAATTTTCAGTGCTACCGATGATCTGCTATGCATGTAAGCCCTAGCGATTGCAGATGATGAGGATTATGATTTTCCAACTTCGTTAGCACCAGCAATTATTCTTCCTTTGCTTCTATCTTTAGGCTTGATCCGAAAGCATTTTCTTCAAACAAAGTTCTGCGTTCTTTCAACCTCCTCCTCCTCCTCCTACTGCGTTGCCACCATTATTATCTAACATCACCCGTGCATCGCTCGTAACAGCTAAATCTAGCTCTGTGAATGACCCTTTGGTAGCTACCACATGGTGCGTCACTGTCCCGCTCACTAGATTGAAAACCCTAAATATTGCCTTCATTTGCTGCTCCATGTATGGCGCCTCCTCCTTCTGTAACTACTTCTTCTTTTTGTTCTGTTGCAAGCAAAGACAGTACTAGCGACGGCCCAAGATGCTAATTCTGGTGAGCGCTGCAGCAACGGCAACGGTTCACATGGCCTGCAGAGGTCATCATTTCTCAGTGAAAATGTGGACAAGATTATCTCCTCGTCTTCGCTCTTGGCCACAGTGTAGATCTTGTCTTCCGAAGAACCTAAGAATGAGCCACGGCTGAGACGGTAATGCCAAAAATTAGTATTGCAGGACCTCTCGGTAGGGTAGCGTTCTTCTGGCTTGTTCACCTCCATCAGATTGCTGGCGATAGCTCAAAAAAACCCTTGGCCACCATGAAATTCATCCACAGCAACTTCTCAGTTTTCTAAAACCGTGATTCTACTTTAAAAGCATCCTCAATTTTAGAATCTGATCTATAAGAATTGATACTGGTGCCTCCAAATGAGCTTGAACACTCTGATGCCTACTCTACAATAGTTTTTTTATTTGTTACTGAGTGTCTTTCAAAATATCCAACTTCAACGCTTCTCCCAGATAACTCTATCCTTGAAACATTTAGTTTTTCATTGTCTCAACTTTTCTCTCTTCAGTGACCTTAGCAGGCAAGATGTTTTGTGCAGATGTAAATGAAGACACACGGATATTGAAAACTTTCACCAATATTCTGATGGGATAGTTCATACAAACATTTGTTCATGACAATCTCTGAACTGTTATTGCAGTCCTTGCCATTATTAGTAATATGGAAAATATTTTTGTACTTTATCTGCAAACTCCTCAAAATATTTTCTACCACAAAGGAGCATGCTATATGTAGCATCCCACTTCTCGGTGCCCTCTTTTTGACATACTATTTCAAAATCATCCCCAAATGATTTTCAAGTTTCATATTCCTTGCAATGAATCAACGATAAGGATATTTTTCTTTTATTAGTCTTTAAGAAATTTTTTGAAGGTAACGAAAATATCCAAATGATCAATTCCTAAAAGTATTTCTAACAATAAAGATTCCTTCCTTGTTAATTCAATCGTCATTGGCACATTATTTCTTGTAACCTTCTATTCACTGTCCATTATTTCCACCAATAATATTATGGTCTCCTTGATATGCATGCCTATCCTCTTTAAGGGCTCCATGCAAGGAATGCTTTAGTTGATGATGTAGACAACCAATGATGTTTCTTTGAGGATAATACTCTAGTATACCTAATCCACCTCATAGCATGTTCCAAATAAGAGTTAGATAGAACTCTTGAATATCCACAAAAGAGATGGGCTGGAAGAAGGTGAACATCTTCAGTAGGGATAAGTAATGATCAAAGAATTATACAGAATTGAGCCATATAAAAGTTCCAACCTAGTAAGTTTTGAGAAGCAAAATCATATTCTTGTTTCCCATGCTAAGTATCATTCCAATTGATAATCTGAAGAATTAAAATTAGGGAGAATAAATGCAGCCCATCTCATCCAATCTTTTTAGCGATTGACTGGGATCAATATCTTTATCTTGCCATTTCAATAGTTCTATTGAAATATTTTGAAGGTTTCAATCATCTCATATCTCTATTCCATGAAATGGCCAAAATGTGCCAATAGTAACGAATACTAGTTTGGTAAAACACACATGTTAGTACCACCGAATTGGAAAAATAACTCTATGTTATACAAAATCATAAGTTATGATTATTCAAATCGTGAGATAAAATTGGCTTAGAAGGATTGAAAAATTCAGGATGTGAGGTGTCCTACCATAGGCATAATGAATTCTTGTGTTTTATTAGTGGTTAAGTTAATCATTAGCCTTTCTATCCAAGATTCAAACCAAGTCTAGACCACATCCAATGACATCACATTGTTTCATCTCTTGGAGTTACGATTTTAAGAATATCAATGTTACAAGGAGTATTTTCACTTGGTGTATTGTCCAAGGGAGGAATTTTATTCATGGCACTTTATTTTTATTTTTACATTTTTGAGAATTCACCTACCTTCAAGAATGAATAACATGTCTTTCCAATGCCCCAAGAAATTTATTCTGTGCTCTTTTTATTTTTTATTTTGTGTCAACCCTTTTAAGGTAGCACTTATTTTACTCTTACTCCCATTTTTTGTTAGATCTACAAGGATATAATACAACATTAGTAACATGATAGAACTTTATAATAATAATCCAAAAAGAATCCACAAATTCCCTTGATGTCACACCCTTTTCATTCCCTCTCGGTTCTTCACTTTTCTATCCATCCATAATGATCACAAGTTTAATCTTAGTCGTGTGATGGAAAAGAATATCATTATGGCCATGGTAAAAACCTTTTGGTGATGGAATGGATGGAGGGATGGATGATGTGGGATCACTATGCAAATAATTAGTCTCTTATGACTTCATAAGATAGAGAAATCTTCACTTTATTGGACTATATCTTGCCTTTATTTGAATGTGGCTTACTTGTAATCAAATTATTGGGATTTAAAAAGAAATTATAAAAGAAATGGAAAAGATGGTAAAAATTATGAACAAGTATAAAGAATGAAAAATGTTAAAAGAATGAAAAATTAAAGAAATTGAAAAGTATAAAAGAGTAAGAAAATATCAAAGAATGTGTAAAATGAAAAGAATTGTAAAGCAAAAAAATAGAAAAATCACTTATTAATTCCAAAGTCAAAGTAAAGTATCTGCCCCATGACTATTCTCATGGGCAAGTGTTTGGAAAATGCCCCCTAAATCTCCTAGGTTATACACTATAGGTGGTCCACATACCATCTTTAGTAAAGTAACTTTTCTATCATTATCCCATGTAACTTTGATAGTAGTGGAGTTATGATCATCTAAATCCTTGTTCTCTTTTCCTTTTGATGTATAATTATGAGTTAATTATTTTTTTGGCTCTTTGTTAAAGTAATCTTCTTATTTTGGGAATTAGTAAGTGTTTTAGATGTTTCCATGCATGTATTACATTTTTGTTGGTTCTTAGTTAGTGGCCACACGGTATCTTTTGGTTTGGTGGCCTCTGTCCTTTCGACTGCACACACTGATTGTTTATTGTTATTTTTGTGAACTAGAATGATAATTGTGTTGACATTCTAAAGTGTCGGTCCACTATTGCACCCATTACGTTTAGTAGTTATGCATGGAATTCGTTGCATGTGTATGGCTCCATGTGCATCTTCCTTAGAAATCTCAATCAACAAATCTCTCATACTTAGCTTAACATCAATTTTTCTAAGCCATGCCCTCCCATGATTATTGGAAATTTCTTATCAGCATCTTTCACGTCGATAATTAGAAAGTTTACTAGATATGACCATCCATTGACAATGGTCACTACATTTCCTATCTATCCAAAAGGAGTAGTGATAGACTGATCTACAAGCTTGAACCTGATATTGCATTCTTTCAATGGTGGTAGGTTTCATGCTTGATATGTTTTGTAGGAAATCAAATTCACCCTAGAACCTATGTCTATGAAAGCTTTGCATGGTAAATTCCCAACTATTTGTAGATAAAACAAAGGAATTCCTTAATCAATTCTCTTCTTAGGAAGTGGTCCTACCTTGATCCATTCTATGATGATTCCAGTAATCATGACAACTTTTATATTTGGGATTGATGATGATGGAAGTTTTTCAATAGTGAGAAGATCTATCTTAGAAGAAGATGGTCTCAATGAAGCTTCAATTCTACCAGCCTTCTCTAGACTGGTCCTAAAGAAAGGACATTTTTTTGTTTGGCCCTTCACATTTCTAGAGAGATCTTCTGCTTGGATACTTACTACCTTTGTAGATTTCCTCTACTACAGTTGTGACAGCAACTCTCCTTGCATTGTGGGTGGTGGCACTAGTGACAAAGCATTTGGATTAAGATTTGGAAAATGAGCTACTTGTGGATGCACGTACAAATCTGAATTGGCCCTTGGTGGCATCAGTTAATGATATTCTGGTAGATAATACTATGAAGTTTGAATAGTAGCATTTGCTAAAGAGATAGGTCATTGGACATAGTATGTATAAAGGTTAGGTTGCTGATATGGATACTATTGGCATGGAAGTGGCATGGTCCACACTTGAGGCTATTTCCATTGCTAATGGTATTATTCCTACGATTGTAGAAAGGCTCCACTAGGATAGTACATTAGTTGAAGTTGTTTTCTATAGTTACCTTGAGAATAAGATAACTGTTTGGGCATCTTCTTCTAAACAAGTTTGGGATTAAGTGCATATGCCCCTATTTCTTGTAGATGTATCACAATAAGACAACATCCCTTAGGATGTTTGTACTAACACATAGTACAACCTTCATCATCTGTAGAGCTAGTATCTAAGACCTTAGCTACTAAAGAAACTTTACCTTTGCATCCAATTTTTCTCTTCTTTCTTTATCTTTTCCTCTTGTAAAGGCTTGCTCTACTCTTTCCTCTATAATATTTAATGTTTTTATACATCTTTCATCAACTGAATCTCGAATTTTTGCTACCTATGTAGTTACATCAACAATAAATTTTTGGATTAGTAGCATCTCTTTTTAGATGACTTGATCTAATGTTTTTTCCTCTTGGGTATCACACACCCATGCATCACTCTTTTGGATTAATGACTCTCTATTGTATACTTCAACTAATTCCCTTTTTCTAAGTTCTTCTTATTCTTTGGTCACTTGGTCAATGAGTCTTTGAATCCAATGGATGATTAGTTTTGATAATCTTCCCTGGGTATAAACCCCAAGGTTCTCTCTTTTCTTTCTTCTCAATCCATCTATGATGTGCCTAAGTTGTTTCTTTGATGAAAATTTCTGGTTTGGACATTTGTGTAACAATGAATAATATATGTCCATTGCTGAATCAAGGTTCTTGTGAGTTCCTTATTCTCAATTCTAGATTTTTTTTCTTATNCAGAGGATTCTGATAGGAGAAGGCAAAAGTATCAAGACTCTGNAAATATTTCAAGCATGGTACTTTAGCATCTAATGGATTTAGGTTCCAATCACCTATACCAGTGTTTCACTTCCTTCACAAGTGTTCTAGAAAATAGTTTTAATTTTTGCTAATTAATCCCTATGTTTTGAAGCACACAGGCATTGTAGAATGCTTAAAGGTGGTTCTGGGGATCAACGTTGTAACCACCTTCAAATCATGACATATTATTCATGTCTAGCCATTTGATTCGGCTATCTCTCATGTGCCTAGTCAGCATGTAGATAGCTTCCTAAACATTTATCATACTTTGAGTTTCCATAAGGGGTTCATCATTGTGGTCAAGTTTGTATGCTCTATTGTAGTGGTGATCCCTTCTATGCTCATGCCTCTCTTGATCCTCTCTTTTGTCTCTTCTTCTCCTTCTTTCATACTTTTCATCTTCTAAATCAAAGTACGTTGAATATCTATCATGATGACCATGAGTTCACCTTCATCCCTATCAGAGTCTTGATACTTTTGCCTTCTCCTATCAGAATCCTCTTATGATCATGATGATGTAGAAGAGATGGTAGGAGAACAATGCCAGTTGGTTCTTCCTTTTTGGCTCTTGTATGTTTCTTTATAAGATTTATTAGGATCCCCTAGCCTAGATTCCCTCTTGTATCTTGAGTTAGTAGCCTCACTCTTATGTGTCTCTACTAGAGTAGAATGAAGTTAGGCTTTGATAGGTTCCTCTAATCCAATAATAAGTATCTTTGAAAGCTCCTCATTGTTATGGTGGAGTTTTTTTGAAATCAATTACTTATCATCAAGTTCTTCTATGATAATAAAAATGTTAGTCTACTTTCCTTTGCTATGTATATGTTTAATCTCCATGGCAGCATCTCTTCTCATCTACTCTTTTGTGGATTCATAGGGTCTAGTCATGTGTTGAGTCACATGATACCCTTCTTGAATCTAGTCCAAATGCATTCCCCTTAGAGAAGTTTGTAACATGTCTAGTGTTGCATGTTCTAGAGGTAGGACTATGTTTCCTTGCATGTCTCTCCACCTCATTTTCTTGTCCTAATGGAAGATAAAAGTAAAATCTATATGGTATGGATCAATATGAGCATAAGTGATTTGTATCTACATTAGCATCCCCCATTCCTCTTCATCAACAATTCTATCACTACTTCTTCTTCTCTTCTTGTCAGGTGATGGTCGATCATTATGTGAAGCCATATTATAATTTTTAAAGGGTTTGAGTTAAAAGTTTCCTTTACCTATATTTGTTGGGTTTGACTTTAGGTTTCAAATATAATGAACTTTGAAAAATCAATTATTTAGCATAACATTAACTTGTCCCTGGAAATGATGCCAATGATGAGTGGTGGACTATCCAACACCTAATCATACGAGCTATGAGTGTTCATGAACAATCCTGATCGAATTCCATAAATAAGGCAATGTGATTATGTGAGTAATTGATTAGAGTTCTTGATTTTTGTCTTCCCATGTGAGTTAGTAAAGATGATGTGTATCATTTAACTCATGATGAGGTATATGATAGATGATATTGCATTGACTATACTACTCCTAGCTAAACTAAAGTAAATGTAGTAGTTTTAAATCTAAGTGCTAGTAGATAAATCTAATCTAGCCTATGTGATGAGCATCTAGTCTTGACCTTCTGTTCACACCTTGGACTTCATGTAACTACTACTAGGATTACTTAATATCACACTACTAGGTGTACCAAGTGTTAGTACTACTAGGTTACCAAGTAGCTACACTTAAGTGCTCAAGATCAATTGTACTCACTCTATTTAGCAATAGCAATTATAAAATGTATTGAAAGTAATTCATTAACTAATGAAAATAGTAAACAATAAGCTAAGTGAAAACAATAAAGGCTAAGTGATGTTGCAATGATGTAGAGTAATCTTGATCTTTATTTTTGAGCATGCAATGTCTCCAAGTACATCACATGCAAATAAAGACACTGTTAAATTACAATACATCACACTACGAGCATACACTACTAAGTGCTAAGTACTAAAATCAAGTAAACAAACTAACAAAGTTTAGCTAATATGGGATGAATACCCTTCTTGGATGATGCACCTAAGTGTTGTATTTATAGGCCTTGCACACATCAGTGATATCAGATATATGACATCATATCATGGGCTTTGATATCAGGGATCTGATATCACAACTCTGATATCATAGCCTACTAAACCATGATTTATCACTAGGAAATCAAAAAATAGTTGTTTTTCTCTAATGTTCAACCAACATTTTGTCCTGGGGTGTCTAGTGTGGGATCCTAGACCTGATAGTAACTATTGGAAGAAAATGGAAGTTCAAAAGTAATTATTGGCGGAAAAATTTCAAGTGGAAAATTAGGTGTAATTTGATTTGGTGGTTATTGAAACAAATATGATACAATGTAGCTAATTACATTTTTATGTATACAAGCTTTGTAAGAGTTTTGCACATCTAGGGTAACTTAGTAGAAAAGAAAAAATTGTATCTAAGTAGCATTAGAGGAGGAATCAATAAGAAAGCATCTTATTTTTTTGCCGTATATACCATAAACTACAATATCAAATTAGCCAAGAAAAATTAGGCTCTTACTATTTTAGAATTGAAACAAGAATATGGGTCAAGATTCCAAAAGAAGAGAGAACCTATTATGTATACAGTCAAGGTATTTTAAGATGAACATCACATAGTCCTACAAGNTATCAGATATATGACATCATATCATGGGCTTTGATATCAGGGATCTGATATCANTAGCTAATATTTTAATTGACCTTTTTGAAATAGCACTAAGAAAACTTAGTTNTAGGAAATCAAAAAATGTTTGTTTTTCTCTAATGTTCAACCAACATGTTTTCCTGGGGTGTGTAGTGTGGGATCCTAGACCTGCTAGTAACTATTGGAAGAAAATGGAAGTTCAAAAGCAATTATTGGTGGAAAAATTTCAAGTTGAAAATTAGGTATAATTTGATTTGGTGGTTATTGAAAAAAATATGATACAATGTAGCTAATTACATTTTTATGTATACAAGCTTTGTAAGAGTTTTGCACATCTAGGGTAACTTAGTAGAAAAGAAACAATTGTATCTAAGTAGCATTAGAGGAGGAATCAATAAGAAAGCATCTTATTTTTTTGTCGTATATACCATAAACTACAATATCAAATTAGCCAAGAAAAATTAGGCTCTTACTATTTTAGAATTGAAACAAGAATATGGGTCAAGATTCCAAAAGAAGAGAGAACCTATTATGTATACAGTCAAGGTATTTTAAGATGAGCATCACATATTCCTACAAGATCCTCTTCTAGAGTAAATTCACCACAAATGGCAAATTGTAGCTAATAGTTTAATTGACCTTTTTGAAATAGCACTAAGAAAACTTAGTACCTTATTGATGAAGTATTTACTATTGCATACTTTATATATTTCCTCTATCTAATGGATCTTAGAGACATGATTAAAAAAAACTTAAGTTTTAAATAATATAAGTATCATCATTGGACAAAGTTTTACCTAAGGCATGAACTTCAAGAAAAAACATGAGGTATCCACTTTCATAAACTTATGTTTAAACAAAATTCCTTCTTCCTATCCACCACCACTCCTACCCCCTTATTTTTATTATGTTCTTAAATGGTATATATCTTAACATAGTCCTTGTAATAAAATTAATGACTTGCAAAATCAAAAGTCACTTGTTATAACCAAAATTTGTGATAGTATATGATGAGCAACAGGTATCCTCTAAACCCAACCATATGAATCACAAGTGTGCACTAGCGATCCAGTCAAATTTTGTAGACTTAATTACCCAAGTATATGACATTTCTAAATAGTAAATCATGGAGTTGCAAGGTCATTATCTTCGTAATCCACACTTGTGTCTTAACTATACGTATTGTTAAGTATGGTTGAGGCATATGATGTATATTTTTTAAGTTATTTTTAATAGATTTTTATCCTAACAACTAGATGATTAAGTAAAGGTTGAATAATTAATTACCTAACTAATTAACTAGTTTAATAACTAAATATCTTAATGTGGAGTGATGTTCCCACTTATCATACACATCATAAACTAGTATTAAAATTATTGGGTTACCAAGTGGTTATTATTGGGCATACCGAATATCCACTACTAGGATTACCAAGTGTTAATATGTTATTCTAAAAGTAGTTGTACTTACATATTATGATTAATTATATTAACTATTTAAGAGAATAAATATAAATTAAATGAAAAGAAAGTGTTGAATAGATATAGTAAACTGGTCTAAGTGTTGTAATGGATGTAGAAAAACTTGATTTTATTTTCATTCATGTCAATGTGTTTAGGTACATAGCTTCCCAAATAAAGGTCCATACAATCTCTTAAATCGGCACTCTAGACACTTAGAGAGAAAATATTCTAACTCTAGAAGGAAAAAATTGCAAGAGTTATGCTAAGGTTATGACTAAAAAGTGTCATAAATGCAAGGAGTGCATGCATTTATATAGGTTGTGACAACATCAGTGTCAACATATCTATGTTAACGTATCTAACCATGTGTCAATGGGGATATGTTAATGGGGTTGCATTAATGTAGCTTGTCTGATTGAATGTTCATCATACCCCCACAACTAATCGAAAATGTGTCCTCAAGTAAACAAAAGTGGGACTGATCTTTTTACAAAATTGGAAGGTATGGAATTTATTAACAGAAAGAAAAACTAACTAACTCTAGATGCTAGATTGTACATTATTTATAGAAAATGAGTGTTCATTATAATAAAATTTAAATATTTTACAAAATTTTCAGCACATGCCTATAGAATTACCAAAGACATGGTGAAGTCTCAAATAGTTCCTAGAGTTAGAGGCTTTTGGGGCTCTGATGATCCCTCATCCCATCTTGGTGCTACTAGATGTTGAGGTTGGCCTACTATTATCACTCCTTTTTCCATAAGCTTCAAAGCATCTAGAACTGATTTCATCTTTTCCTCTTTTCTCCATGGGTCATATATGATTAATGTGGCTTTGCAGATGTGGGCCACTATAGGAATGTTCCATGGGTAGGGCATTGAAGAAAATAATGCCTTTGTATTGGCAAACTAGGCTATGAAATTTTTATGTTCAATATCTAACATTTTGATAAGGTTTTGCAATTTCTAGTAGTTATTGATCCTCTAGCCAAGTTCTTAACAACAAATTGTTGATCAGTGAATTTTCTTTTGAGAACTCCAAGCTCCACAATGATTGTATTCAACTTTTGCTTTATTTCCTTGTGGAGCTTAAATTTTTTCTCATATAAAAGGTAGGAACTAGTCACTTCTCCAATTCTAACCTTAGCCTTCCTACTATTAACATTTTTAAGTTTGCGTAATGGAGGTTGGCAAGCTTTATGTACTCTATCATCTCTTTAGTTTACAACATCTTTAGGCAAATTTCATCCTTGTTAAACATATTCAGTCCATCAAAGATGGGCTTCCATACATCACCTCTTTGTTGGAGTTATTGAAAGGTCTCATTTTTTTCACCTTTATTAACCATATTTCCTTTTTGTTGCTCTTATTGAGGAGTGCAACTTGGTCCCTGTAGTGATTCTTTGTATGTTCAAATTTTAGGACTTCATTCTTCTAAGAAGCTACCTCAATTGTGGTCTTCTAACAAAGAGCATAGTCTTTCCCCAATGAGATACTTTGATTTTTTGCTTCCAACCTTCTTAGGTATACATTCATCTTCATGAGCTACTCCTACTATTGGTGTATCAATTTGACAATCTTGTCCTTTTATTGCTTAGCATTGCATAGATAGTGATTGTCCTTTGTGAGGACCAAGCTTTCCTTCTAGACCTATGACAAGTCCTTATCTATGTTGAAAGCAATAGCTTCTAATAAGGATGCATCAAAGATCGTAGCCTCATTTGCATTCTTAGCCTCTTGAAGTTTTTTTTGAAGTTTTCAAAAAGCTTCATCCCTAGTAAGCTCAAGTTTGAGAATCATAGAGTCAAAGTGATAAGCATGCAACTTAACAACTTCAATGGCCAACCACTGATTGGTTGTAGTGATCTTCTTAAGTTGCACATTGGCTATAAGAAGCTTGCTTTTTATCTTGAGCAACTATGATTCATTTGTAGTGATATTATTTAGAAAATCAAAGATCTCCAAAAGAGGTTTCCCAGTTCCAACTAGTCTTTCCAATGCCTTCGTGTGTTGGGTAGCACTCATCCAATCGCTTATTTGCTCCTGTAGATGCACAAATATCAACCATTGAAACAATGTTAGGTACTAACACTGCAAGAGCATTCAAGGCTTCAGCAACCCTATCAACCATCACCTTCACCACTTTCTATTGGCCTTTTTGCTACATGAATAGGTCGATTACCACCTCACCTTCGTCTAAAATGACAAAGAAGACCATGGTATTTCCTAAAATTTCAGAAATTTTTTGTCTAGGGATGGATACTATGACCTCTTGGGCACTTAAATTGAACCTTGTAGGCACCTAGTTCCTTTGAGCTAAGAATAGCAGGGCAGTCTTACTATCTAGCTAGCTAATGGTCCTTGAGACCTCATTTAAGTGGCTCATTGCTAGATAATATACAAATGGTTATCCACCACTTATAGAGCCTTGCTATTGCTCTAGCTACTACTCTAGAAGCTTTTTGATGCATTTTTCAATTACGAACATTTTTAGTATTGTTTCAAGTGGTGGTGGTAGCTACTTCTCCTTCTACAACTTAGCTACTACCTTATCTTTTATCATCTCTTACCAAGAGGTTGTAGGAGCATGACAAACCATGTTATTAGAATAGCAAGTCATTCCTTCCCTTTTCCGCAATTTGTAGATCAAGCATGAAAAGGTAAGCATCTTACTTTTCTTCTTAATTTCTTTGAAGAAATTTATAATTTCCAAAAAAAATGAGTTGGGAAAATTTTATTGGGAATCTTACACTTAGAATGATGCATGTGTGAGTGAAGAAGGTTATCACCTTGTTGGACCTCACCATTGGATTTAGGTGGTACGTCATAATCTTGAAGTATAAGCACTACACCTTTGTGAGGGCATCGTACTCCTTATAATGCACTCCATAGCATCATTGGATCCATTCTTTTTTAGCTTCTAGGTCTACCTACATTGAGATATTAGCTAGTTTTCCCCTAGTATTTGACAACTCAAGGGCCTCTACAATAGTCACAACTAAGTAAGAGATGATGATATCTTTGATTTTCACTAATGCATCTCCTTGTTGGTTATTCTAGAATAAGTAGACCTCCTCGATGTACCATTCTCTACTATTAGAAAGAATGTACCACATGGAAGACCCCTACAGTTGTGTATAGATCTCTTCTAATGCCAACTCCAAGAAGGATCCAAAGTTCAAATCCTAAAGAATAGAACTTTAAACCTCCTTGGTTCTAATTATCTCTAAGTAGGCCTATATCAAAGTAACCTCCAAGTCAAGCCTTTGCCTAAAAGCCTCATCTTACCTTAACTGGACAATTTCTATTGTGGGAATATGTCGAATAGATTCTACTTCTAGCTCCTCCCGAAGGAGTCATATTACATGAGTTTCTTCAAGTGCTTCTTCTTAGGGCTATTGTGGTTATTGTTGCTAGCACCTTCCTCCTCTAGGTTTCTTATCCCTAGGCTACAAAATCCCTCCTACCTATGATTCTCATTTTGGTACTAACTATGATGGCAACCATAACCCATGATTAGTCCTTTTAGTTCATAATCTTAGTTATTTAGATACCTTTCTTGTTAGATCATGTTATGTCTAATTATTGGGTGCTAAGAATTGGCATTTCAATATTTGTTTATGATCTTGGAAAGTTATATTATTTTAATATTATTATATTCATTAACTATTGGATTTTTTTGTTAGGATCAACCCCTTTATTATAATTATTTTAATGGGTTAACCTTGGAAATTTAGAAAAATACTAAAAAACGTTTTGCAAGAGACAAAAGATTTGTGTCTCCCATGACATAGAGCTTACATATGGTAGGCCAAGAATCAAAAAATGATTAAAATTGGATGAGTGATTTGAAAGTTAGGATGATTAAAAGGTTCATGGGCTCTAAAAAATGGTAAAAACTCCTTGTTCTATTTGGAAAATGATGCAAAAATATGCTAAGGGCCATACACATACATAGTATTTTTATGTTGTGTTGACAAGGCTACATCAACTCATCACACTACGTCAATGCAAATGTTTGTAGCAATATTTTGCATTGTGAAAATGGAGGAATTTCAATGAGTTTTGGGATGAAACAAAAGCCTAATGAAAGCTAAAGAAATGTATAATGATGGAAACAATACAAAAGAGGATTATATAAGCTTGAAGGAAAAGATTTGAACACATTAAATGAATTTAAAATGCTAAAATCAAGCAAATCTAGATGTTTAAATGTAAGTTAATGGGATTGATCATGCAAACGGTTGCTAGGAGTTTTAACTTAAGGAAGACTAAAGGGAATGTAAGTTGATTCTTCACAAAGAAATCATTATGCTTGTAGCACCTAAAAAATTTGATCATTGAAAAACTAAAAATCCTAGGTGCAACAGTCTAACATTGGATCCCAAGGGCCTCCAAGAAATAGGATCCAAGGTGCCCTGGATAGTCTAGTTGATCATCCATGAACTTAGAAAATGTAAACAAGAACATATTTGTAGATTTGAATGAAAATAGACACTAAAATTAAATTAAAAATAAATTCTACACAACAAAAGAACTATAAACTTTATTGAACATCAAGAAAAATGCTTAATGTATGGAGTTTGATTGAGTACAAATTATATGCTAAAATGCATAAGAAGTTCACTAGACTGGAGCTTGAGGCCTATTGGGGCTGGTAGGTTGTGTTCTATAGTCAAACTCCATGATCCAAGTTCTTTCCAACTCCACTTGCTGAGAACTCCTTACTAGTTTTAACTCAAGTTTGAAACTTTGGCTACTGTTGGTGTAAATAGTGGTGTGAACTCTTATGCCAATGGTACTATGTTCAAGGTATCTTGTGCTGAATGCAGATGCCAAATGGAATTCAAGAACTCAATATTGTAAAAGGCTATTGATTGCAAAGTTTCTAAACTCAAAAAATGTTTTCAGAAACTAAATAATGTTTTTAAGTTTGCTTTTATAGGCTTAAAGGTTGTTATTTTAAGGTTGCAAATTTCTTTCATGATTACTGATAGATTTATGTCTATTTTTAGGCATAACAACTATAATTTCTAGTGTAGTTATCCACTTATGGAAATTTTTGATACATCAAAGCCATCAAAATCCATTTGAATACTATAAATAGTAAACATACTTTTTTTATGACGTTGACATTCATCTTAACTATGTTGATCTTGAAGGACTATGCTAGCATTTATTCATATTTGTTGAAAGATGTGGTGATTACACTAGTCATATTGTAGCTACTAAAAATCCATGATTACTACGCTGGCCATGCTATTACTACTGGAGATTTTCATGGCTATGCTAGCCTTTACTGGGAAAATCAAAAACCCAACAAATCTAATGCTAGCTGATAGCTATGCTAGGTTTTGTGGTGACTACATTGGATTTTGCTAAAATAATAAAAACCCAACACCATCTACGTTGGAGGTAGGTATTTCCAACATAGTTAAGGCTATACACCCATAAAAACACATGAAAATGCCAAATCTAGTAATCTCCAAGGCATTTTTCCACTTGGAAAGTAAGCTAACAACACTTTATGAGGCATTTTTCAGCCCCAAAAAGTTAAAGTATGCAAGATTGTAGCTCATAAGCCACAAGCCTTACATTTACAATAAGATCTTGCCTCAAGTTGGATGGTGAAGGTTACAAGTTACAACATGTATTTTCTTGGTGGTGTTTCATTGGCCCCTCTTTGTTGATGTTTGGAGGATTAACCTAAGAGACATTAACAAAGAATACAAAACACCATTACGAGCCCATCACCAAGATTTCCTCTTCACACTTGATCTTGTAGTATCAAACCATGTCAAAGAATGCTTGGTAATGATGGGATAAGGTTATGATGGGGTGGTAAAATATATAGGTTACATTTGGTCACTAGGAAATGATCATGAGGGTTAACAATATTTTCCATAGGTTGACATCATGGCTACAATATGGCATTGATAGTTTCATTAATCAATAAGGTCTTTGTGCTTCATGATTTGAAGTGTTGGTCACTCAGTAATATTTTTGAGGAACTAAAACCTCACTCCAAGGTCTCCTTGGCCTTTAAGCTCCTCCATTTGGATGTTTGGAGCCATTGGTTTACCTATCAGTACTCATTAGCCATTTGGCTTCTTGGCAATTTTCTTCTCGTACGTCCCCCACCTTTTTTCTTGGATGAAACCTTCATTGGGTTTCATTGTCAAGGTTAGATTTCATTTGGTTTTCCCATTGAATGCGATGTGTTACATTCAATGGACTTGATGGTGGAGCATGACGAAGGAGATGTCATATGACCACAATGCATGAATGTTGAACATAGGTTATCACTGTCATTCAAGATAAGGAAGGTAATAATTAGGCTACAAGTTTGGGCTCAAGGAGAGATAATAAGAGTGACATAGAATATACACTCTTGGCAATGGAAGGACAAACTCACCAAATCTTATGCATCAAGGTCATGTGGTAACTTGCTACTATAATGAGTTGTACCTTTGCGATGACTCCAGGCTTCACCCTGCAAGCACAACTCCAAGAGAATAAGAAAACAAGACAAAGAAAGCATGTTGTCACACTACAATGCATAAGGCCACATGAAGGAATTAGCAAACCAAGAAACTAAAGGCCACAATTGTTACACCCAAAAAGGATCTGCATCTTGCAGTATAGCTATTACAAAATTTTGCAATTCATTTGTCATGCAAAAATAGGTAAAGAAAGGAATACTGGCTCGCTTGTTATCGGTCATTGTGGTCATGGATGTTGATGTTGGTACCTACCAAGAAAATGTATTAAATGTAATAAGGCTTTAGATAGAAATGATTAACTAGATTAACCAATTCATTTCCATCCATGTCTACTATTTTTAAGGCTCTATTGTCATAGGCCTTGGTGATCAAGAAAGACCCTTCCCAATTAGCTAAGAATTTGGCTACATGTTCATGGAAAACTTTGAGGACCAGATCTTCCTTTCTAATCTTTCATTTGTTTAGGTTATGGTGAGGCTATTATTTTTAACTCTCCTATTATCACTCAATGTGAAGAAGCATTCATACACGTTCATCCTCCAATGAGTCCTGGTCCATAGTATGTAGCTCCTTATTTTGTTCATCATTTATGAAGTCCAATAGAGCTATCCTCAATGATGGAATCTACAATTCAAGAGGTAAAATAGATTTAGAATCTTAAACAAAGCTATACAAGGTTATACTAGTTGTAGTCCAATAGGTTATTCAATAGGACCAAAGCACATGGACAAGCTGCTCATGACACCTGCATATGCTATTGTTCAACATCTTTTAAAGTAAGTTTATGATGGTCTTGTTGCTAGCTTTAGCTTGTCCATTGGATTTAAGGCAATATGATGACATAAAGAAATGCTTAATGCCTAGGTCATGATAAAATTTTTTTGTTTTATGGCTGTTAAATTATGGTCTATTGTTTATCATCATATGATATGAAAAAATGGGCTACTATATTGTCTAGTATAAATCTATAGCCTTGTTGAGACATCATCTTCCTTAGTGATGACTAGTGAGGTACCCCTACACTCAACCATACGAATACGAGTGTTTCAAGTGTGATTCAGTCGAACTCCAAGGACTAAGTGCTTATGTGCCTTAATGGAACACTTAAGGTTAATCAATCACTGTCTTCCCAAACTTACTTGTATTGTCACAGTTGTATGGTTAAGTAAGCTTGAGTTGTATGATTTTTATAGCTTTTATCTTTTTAATGTCTTATGCTAATAGGGGAAGGTAAGGAGAACTAAGTGACTAACTTTTATTAACTATTTACTAACTAAGTTCTAATTGTTCCTGACACCAGTATCCATTCCCACTTGCACACACATCCTGAACCAGTGCAACACTGCTGGGATTACCAAACGCTAATCTTTATTGGGTTACCAAGAGCTACACACATGCTTGAACCAGTCGTACTGAGTGTACTTAACGAGGAGAGTCAAGGGTTGAGAGAGAGATTAATTAACTAGGAAATCACTTAAACATTCAAAAATAATTAATTACTATTTAGCTTAATCTATATGTTGCAAGGTTTATCATAAAGTTTGTCTTTATTATTGTACACAAATGTGTACTCAAGTACAAATTGCTCGAATAAAGATCTGTTCACTCTATAACTCCTACTACGAGCACATAGGAATTATTCTAACTCTGGAATGGTAAAACTGTAAGAGTTTAGCTAAGGGTCTAAGTATAACTCCCTTGAACAAGGGAAGACACCTCTTATTTATAGAAGATGAGGTAGGATGCAATATCGCAGCTCATCATACCCCCATGACTAAATGAAAACTCATCCTCGAGTTCCGTATAAAATATTGGAAAGGTATGGGATTATTGACTTGAATGACACTAATGGTGAATGGGGTGACACGTGAACAGATCATCATTACAATACATGGCAATATTAGTATTCATGACCATAAGAGTGAACACTATACACATTTGACATCCAGCCTTATTTGGCAGCTGAGAGAGAAGATAGAGAAAAAAAGAAGATGCATTATTGCCAATGCCAACATTGCACTTTTCATTGTCCATCCATAGCCATGCCATCAATCTTATTCCTTGCATGACTGTTCCAGCACCAATCCATCCTAAGTGTTTCCTCCATCTCTAGTCCATTGTTGTATGATTTCCATTTGCACACACAACACAGTCTCATATAAGCAAGGATAAATAAATCACAATGCAATTGATACCTTGCCTCGATGTATGGTCCATTGGCTGAGTTGTGATCTGGCTAATATGGATTCTGGAGATATAAAATTGGTGTCTACCCAAGATGTAGGGGTTAGGAGAAAATTGAAAAAATTGAACTAGGACCCCCATGACTAAGAGCGATCCTCCAATAGCGATAGAATGGAAAAAGATAAGGAATAAGAAAGATGGAGAAAAAGAAACAATGGAAATGCCAATAAAATGGATGTCAGAGGTGGAAATGAACAAAATAAATGTTGATTGTAGAAATGCTTAAGGGAATGAAGTTAACTGATGCACCAAGTAGGAATGCCAGTGGGTCCTCCCTAAAGCAGGCTCATACCCTTAATGCCCTAACAATCCCACATTCAAAGAGCTCATAGGCTCTGGAAATGTCATTCAGAAGCAAGATTTAAAGTCTTAACCACAAGAATTTACCAAAAATAAAACAATGCATCAACCAAAATATAGACTATTGATACAACTGGCAATGAGGTGGAAAATGAAGAAAGAATGATGAGGAGAAGAGAATGGAATGGAGTCCCAAGAACAAGGCGGTATACAGCCCCTTGTGTATTTATGGTTAATGTGACTTAGTAGATCTCATTCCAAATCCTTCCTTAAATAATCCACATCCAGTGACTTCGCATTAATACACTTGGCCAATCTATCCACTTGAAGTAACAAGAATGTTGCTGCTAAAGAGTCACCACCATTCTGAGGAAACAAGAAAGGGAGTAGGAAGCAAGAGAGGGCCTTAGTTAGAGGGAACATGTTTGTTTAGTTCCATAACTAGTTTTTGTAGCCCAAATGATTATTTTTTCTAAGGGATGTGCTTTGAATTATCACTATTTTTTATTTTTATTTTCTCACATGAGAACCACACCATGCAAAGACTGATTATTTTTATTAGCTCAGCTTCCAAATAACGAAGCAACATTGGAATGGTAAGGAAAACTCAAGAAGAAAACATCCAAGAACCAAAGATAATGGCCAGCACAAATGCATCGAATCCCCTTGAAGTCACACCCTTTTCAGACCTTGAGTCCTTCCTCACTTTGAAAACTACTCAATCACCAATTTGTTGATAGTTTTATGATTAAGAAAGGGATAGTACAATTCCAAGCCAAGAGAGACCATAGAAATTCATAGATGCATGGATGACATGGACTCATTTCCTATTATATCAAAAGAACCATACTTTAGTATCAACATTATAACTCAAAGGTAAAAACCAAACATTAGCAATCAATGGAATACAGTTCATACCACCATCTGGAGCACTTATTAGGTGATGAACCTAATAGCACAAACAACCACACAAAGAAATGAAAAAAGTTAAAGAAATTTATAAAATAAAAATGTGTAAAACAAAAACTTAAAAAGGAACTAAGGGCCTCAATTGATTAGCAGAGGTGGCCATCTCCCCCATGATTGAGTTTGAAGGGGGAGATCCGAAGTAATGAGCGGGGTCGTCCCTTCTTAGAGGTATTATGTGCACTGGTTGTTCTAAGTTCATTGAAAAGTTTGGTCTATTGCACATTAACTAGTAATTTCTTATTAAGGTTTTTTTCTAATTTTTTGGGAATTTCCAACTTCCCCCAATTGATGTTTTCTAGGTTAAGGTTTGGAAATTGGCGACGATCTTGCTCTAGTGCGTCTATGCTGTCGATGTAAGCACTAGTTATCCCCTTAGTTGGTTCCTTGCATGTTACTGAGTTGTTTACTTGATCAGCTATCAGCCACTTGATGTCTCTTTGTCATGTGGCTAATGCATATAGGCACTTTTGTAGGTTAAGGTCTTGTGCATACCGATTGCATGCAGGCAATGCTAAATTTTTCCCAACCCATGATCTCTACATGCAATTGCACCCTGTATCACTATATGCAATGCATGGAACTTTCTTCTTCTTAATCTTTACAAAATTTTTCTCCTTAGATATTTCCAGGGAAAGATCGCGGATTCCTAGACATGAATCTACAGTACTTAGCCATGCCCTTCCCATTATTATTGGGAAGTCCCCTTTATCGTTGATCACTTGTATCACTAGGAAATCAGCTAGATACAACCACCCACACACAGTGGTAATGATGTCCTCCACTAGACCCAAGGGGACAATGATGGACTGGTTAGCCAGTTCTAGTCGAATATTACTCTTCCTTAATGGAGTCAGGTTCCACGCTTTGTACATCTCTTGTGATATTAGGTTGACTTCGGAACCTGAGTCCAAAAGAGCTTTACATGGTTCATTCCCAATGACTTGGAGATAGATTAGAGGGCTTCCAGGATCAGAGAATTTCCTGGGAAGGTGGCCAACCTTAATCCAGTCAGTTACAGCATTTGTTAACATAATTGTATGCATTGAGCTTGGTGTTTGGTTTGAAGGGATCTCTAAAGCCTTATTTGATAGGGAGGTGTTCAAATGTTCAACTGCTTGTGGTTGTGAGGGCTTGGTTGGATTGTTGGTTCTAAATATAGGTCTTTTCTTCATAAGGTTGTCAAAACTAACTACAAGTTGAGGATTCGTAGCCCTTTTGACATTGTGTTGTTGCGGTTGAGTAGGGAATTCCCCTTGCATTGCTTGAGCAGGTGGTAATGGAGCTATTGGTGTGAGAGTTGCGGATGGGTTTAAAGGATGGTACGCTTGTGGGTTATCTCCCCTAGGAGAAGGAGTTCTAAAATACTCTCAAGTTTGGTAGAAATGTTGTGATGTAACGTGACCAACAGAATCATCAAATGCTGCATGTAGTAGCCATATGGATCTGGTTGCCGGTAGGGGTATTGTTGCCTTGGTGGTGGCATCCCCCATGACTATGTATATTGCCACTGTTGATCTTGCTTAATGGATTGTGATGGAGTTCCACTTGGGTAATATGTTTAAGGTTGGTGGAACTGCCTTGGGTTACCTTGGGGATAAGGTAACCGTTGAGGTGCTTGCCATTTATTCAATCATGGGTTGAGTGCATACACCCCAGACTCTTGTAGATGTGAGATTACTAGGCAACATCCCTTAGGATGTTCGTATTGGCATATCTCACATCCACCATCATTATCCATATCTGAATCCACAACCTCTTCAGTGATGGCCATTTTACCCTTACCCTTGTTATGTGCATTGTCTACTTCTCTCTTTTTCTTTTTGTCATGCTCACTACCTCGCTCTCTAGACTCCTCTAC
>MNCI01038165.1:7012-28244 GCA_015680685.1 Gnetum montanum | reverse complement strand
CTCAGGAGTACGTTTGATACTTATCATTCAATAGTTCTAACATTGTACTCCACCTCTGAATGGATTCCGGTTCTAAGGATCAGTACTAGCTTTCAGCTTCTTTCACTAGTGTCCTTGGGAACAACTTCAATTTTTTCCATTCATGTTCTATGTTTTGTAAGGCACATGCATCATGGAATGCTTGTAAATAGTTTTGAGGATTAGCATTGTATCCCCCTTCAAATTGTGGGATGTTGTTCATGTCTAACCTCTTGATCCTACTATCCGTTTGGTGCCTTGTGGGAACTCTTATGGCCTTCATTATATCTAGCATGCTTCTAGTTGTGAGCAGGGGTTCTTCATGATCATCTTGTTCATAGTTTCTATGGTGTCTACATGGTTCCCTACTCTCCCTTCTTCCATGCATTGATTCCTTAGAGTGCCCTTGTCCTCGTTCTTGACTATCTCGTCGATGTTTTTCACTTTGTTTCCTTTTATCCTCATAGTTGGTCTCCTTATGACTACATCTAGACAATGAAGGAGAGGGTGAATGTGACAATGAAGATGAAGAAGAAGGAGAACCATTGCCATGATGGTGTTTTCTATCTTCTCTTCAGTGGTCTCAGTCATGATCGTGATCACGATCAAAACGTCTATCCTTATCGTGTGGTTGTGTTCCTTCATTGAACACTTCGTGTTCATGGGTATCAGAACCAGGGTTATGAATCGTGCAGTGTAGGTTCTAATACACCACCTCCTGACCATCATTAGAAGGAGGAGCATCGTTTGGTGGGGAACCTATTGAAGTAGGTTCACCACCCTCAATTTCGCTCAAGACATGCAAAGCGTTATGAGACCATTTACCCTTCGAGCATGTATGATATCTCTCCTATCGCAAGTTCCTTTGACATTGCACTTCTGTGGGATGGTAGTCCCTTGTGTCATGATTGCATGCAACATATTTTGCATACAAAAATGACATGCCTATTCATGAGAGAGCATAAAGGAGCATGTTGGGGACTGATCAGTCTAGAGGCAACACTATGTTACCTTCCAAGTCTCTCCAACACAGTTGTTCGTCTTGATGGAGAATAAGGGTAAAGTTAGGTACATACTCATCATGATGAGTATATACCACACAAAACTATTGAGGAACTGGAAGATCTTGGTTACGTGTGTTATGCCACCGACTGTCTCTTATGTTAGTCCTAGGCAGTGAAGTGCTCTTGTGCGAAGAAGAAGACATTTTCATCTTGTTCGGTGTGCGATTTACCTTTGTCTTATCTTTCCTTGATTAACCCTAATGGTTCATTCTAGCATCCCAATGATATGAATTATTTCCTATGTTCTACGTTGTGCACAAACAACTAAGTCCCCGACAACAGCGCCAATGATGAGTGGCGAGGTACCCCTACACTCAACCATACGAATACGAGTGTTTTACGTGTGATCTAATCAAACTCCAAGGAATAAGTGCTTATGCGCCTTAATGGAACACTCAAGGTTAATCAATTGTTTTCTTCCCAAACTTAATTGTATTGTCACGGTTGTATGGTTAAGTAAGGTTCAGGTGTATGATTTTTGTAGCTTTTATCTTTTTAATGTCTTATGCTAATAGGGGAAGGTAAGGAAAAGTAAGTGACTAAATTTCATTAACTATTCACTAACTAAGTTCTAATTGTTCCTAACACTAGTATCCATTCCCACTTGCACACACATCCTGAACCAGTGCAATGCTGCTGGGATTACCAAATGCTAATTGTTACTGGGTTACCAAGCGCTACACACATGCTTGAACCGGTCATATTGAGTGTACTTAACTAGGAGAGTCAAGGGTTGAGAGAGAGATTAATTAACTAGGAAAGCATTTAAACATTCGATAATAATTAATTACTATTTATCTTAATCTGTATGCTGCAAGGTTTATCATAAAGTTCATCTTTATTTCCATACACAAATGTGTGCTTAGGTACAAATTGCTCGAATAAAGATCCATTCACTCTATGACTCCTACTGCAGGAACAAAGGAATTATTCAAACTCTAGAATGGTAAAACTGCAACAGTTTAGCTAAGGGTCTAATTCTAACTCCCCTGAACAAGGGAAGTCACCTCTTATTTATAGAAGATGAGGCAGGATGCAGTATCGCATATGCGATATCACGGATGTGATATCGCGTACACGATATCGCAGCTCATCACTTAGGGAAATAGCTTCAACCTACTTTGTGAAGTATTCAGTTGTAATGATGATAAAACTATGTTGGATGGAAGACTTAGGTGTTATAGGTTCAATGATGCTCAATCCCCACTATTGGAATGGCAAGGTTATTTGAGTGGTATGTATTACCTTACTATGTCATTGATAAGTGTCATAGGTCTTGATCTTCTACAAGCAATCATTTTTCATATAGGATCAGTAATAGCCTAGCAATCCAATCTTAGTAGTCATGGTTCTAGATCCTATATGTCTTCCACATATACCCTCATGAACTTGCTTAAGGACTATGTAAGCTTTGATTTTGCCCAAGCACACTAACAATATGCCATCATAGGATTGTTAACATAATGTGTTATCACCAACAATGACATGCTATCTTGATCTTTTATGTACAACATCATTTTAAGAAGTAGTCAGGCCCTATGTAGATTCACCATGCATAAGGTAAAACTTAATAGTGCCTACTACCATTCCCTTGGAGGGGCAGTACTAATGGAGGCTACAAAGTTGTCCTTAGTTTTGTACATGATGGAATAGCATAGTTCACAATTAATGAAGGCACTTTGCTAAATACCTCATGTGTCACACTGAGAGCTAAGGTTGCAATGGCATCAGCTAGCATGTTCTCAGTTTGAGGTACATGTTTAATATCAATGTCTATTAATTGTTGTATCAGTTTCTTTCCTAGGTCACAATAAGTTTGCAAGTGTTTTTCTTTGCATGCATAAACTTCAGTTACTTGCTTAACCACAAGTTGTGAATCACATTTGATCATTAGGTGTTTGATTCCTAGGTCATAAGCTACAATCATCCCTCTACTCTATCCTTCATATTCCTATATATTATTGGTACATGAGAATTTGAAATGATAAGAAAAGGGGTTGATTTCACCAGATGGGAGTGTTATGATGGCAACAATACTGGTCCCATGGGCATTCGAAGCTCCATCAAAGTGCATGACCACCTCATAACTCTTAGGTACATTGTTAATAATGTTGACATGCTCATTTAGTAATTCGAGGTCTATGGCTGCATGGTCTTCTACTAGTGATGTAGGAAGTTGTGTGACTATAGCTTAACCTTTCATTAAGGCTTGAGAGACATAATGAAGATCAAACTTGGCCATTATAGCTTTTCAAGAGTAATATGTCTATTTTCATAGATATTAGTCATGATGGCTTTAAGTACATTATCCTTACAAATGATGTTGACCTGGCTCCTAAAGAGGTAGCACCACCACATCTTCAGTTAGAAGACTAGGACTAAATAATACTTCTCTACTTTGGTGTATCAGGTCTCATGGGTATTAATGCATGTCTTAGGTAGTATACTAAAAGCTCTACTCCATCATCTCATTTCTAATTGAGTAGAGAGGTAATAGATGTATCAAAGATAGCAAGGTAGATGTAAAAAGGTTTATCTTCTTGTGGCAAATAAAATATAGGTAGTTATGCCAACTCTTGCTTAAGGTTTTTAAAGGCTTCTTCACATTAAGTCATCAACTCATAGTGAACTCATTTCTTAAGATAGTGTTACATGGATTGTAACTTATCAGTAAGCTTGGTGATGAACCTATGGATAAATAAATATCTACCTTGTAGTCCCTGAAGCTCCTTAGGTTAGTTGACACTGCCAAGTTGGATATGGCCTAAACATTATCAAGATCAACACATATTCCCAATTTAGGTATTATAAACCCAAGCATCTTACCAGTTTTGACACCAAAGACATACTTCTTAGGGTTAAGCCTAAGCTCATATTTGAGATATCGTTTCAACATAAGGTTAAGGTCATGCACATGGTCTTCGGAAAAATTTGGACTTAACGACTATATCTTCTATGTAATCATTAAGCAATCCTAGCATATAATCACTAAAGATATACATCATCGCTCTTTCATAGGTTGCTCCTATGTTCTTTAAGCCAAAGGGCATCATGATATAACAAAATGTACCCCAAGGGGTCATGAAGATCATAATAAGTTGATGTTCTAGGTTAATTCTAATTTAGTTATATCCTGAGAACCCATCCATGAAGGATAGCAAGGCATGTCCAGTTGTAGTATCGATAAGTTGATCAATACTAGGTGAAGTAAAATCATCTTTGATGGTTGAAAAGATTATAGGAATTCAACCTTACAATGGCAGATATAAAGGGCACTGAGAATGTGATCATTGACCACTTGTCTTGGTTACGATGGGACAACAAAGAGGAGGAGAACCCACTATCTAATATGTTTCCTGACAAACTCCTCTTTGTTGGGGCTATAACTAAATAATTTCCTAATGAGCCTAATTGGTAAGATGGAATTCTCACCTATCTTCTTACCCAAGATATGCCACAAGGGTTGGACCACCAAAAGAAATAAAAATTTCTTCACTAGGTAAAATGCTTCATGGAGACCAATGAACACCTCTACAAGGTGTGCGCTAATGGCCTGGTTCATTAGTATGTTCCTAATGCTAATAAACTGTGTGTTCTCTAAGACACTCATGAAGGTCCTTGTGGGGGCCACTATGTTGGGATATGCATGGCCATTAAAATCCTTATGGCAAGGCACTATTGGCCAATAATTTTTAGGGATGCTCGTCAATATGTTCACTCTTGTGAATGTTTCCAATGAGATGGTGGAATGCCTACTCAAATAAAGGGACCTCAATAATGAATTCAACCACTAGAATCCTTCAACATTTAGGGCATTAATTTCATGGGTTCCATCACACCTATGTCAAATGGAAAGGCATACACCATAGTCATTATTGACTATTGTATAAAATGGGCAGAAGCAGCAACCGTCACTGACTGTACATCTTCTACTACTACTCAATTTGTACAAAAAAATGTTGTAAACAGGTTTGGTTTGCCACATGCATTAATTTTTGATAATGGAACTCACTTTATAGGCACTACCTTTTGGAAGCTCATGCAACGCCTAATGGTTGAACATAAACTCACAACCCCATACCATCCCCAAGCCAATGGTCAAGCTAAGGCTACCAATAGGGAAATCACAAGGATTTTAACAAGAACTATTAGCAAATATAGAAAAAACTAGATCACGAAGCTCAATAATGCCCTTTGGGCCTACCGCTCAACATGGAAACTTATTATAGGCTATTCTTCCTATGAACTTGTGTATGGAAAATTACCAATACTTCCTATTCAATCCAAGCTTCATACATTTTCAACAGCTTGTGACCTTAACCTTGACTTGAGTCTAGCACAAAAAGAAATACTAATGAATCTCAACTTGTTAGATAAAAATCGATTGGTGAACCTATCATCTAACAAGTTGCACAAGGCATACAACAAAAAGCACCATGACCTTAAAATCAAGAAAGTCAAGCTTCAACTAGGAGACAAGGTTCTCTACCAGAACCCCCCACACATACCTCAATGAACTAAGTTCCAAATCTTGTGGGAAGGATCTTATATAATTTATGAAACTTTTCCTTCTAGGGCCATGATGATCTACAAACATGAGAGCCCAAATAAGAAATAGCTTATCAACATACAATAAGTCAAACCTTTCCATGAGCATGTGCCAAAAAATATAACAAGCACCTCAACGGATGGACAACCACGTTCAATAATAAGAACCTCCTCAATTTTTCACCCTTTTTGGTTTACACATTCTTTATTTTACATCTTCTTATTTCATGTTCTTAATCTTTTTTAATTTTTTTTACAACATCATTAGTACATTTTCTATTCTTGAATATTTTACACTTTCTTTTATATTTTCATTTATTCTAATGTGATTTCCTAAATTTTTGTTAATAAGTGCCAAGCACAATGGTAACTCATTACTTGATGGTGGCATGTACTATTTAGTTATTTGATTGTTGGTGTTTAGATTCTAGCTTTGAATTTTGTTACAAATAATTAGTGAAACACCACCAAATCCAGACTACGGCATCTTGACTGCAAATTTTTCTAAGTGCTAGGACTACACTCTCCCTAACCTAGAGCATAGTTAGCCTCTAGAAGAGCATAATTAGCATAAAATTTGGTTTTCTACAATTTTTTCCAAGTGTTGAGACTACACTCTCCACTACCCCAGAGCGTAGTCAGCCTCAAGTAAAGAGCATAGTCAGCATGAACACAAGTTTTGTAAATTATTTTTTAAGTGTGGAACTACACTCTCCCCTAGTCCAGAGCATAGTCAAGTGTAGTCAGCAAGAACAACCTCCACAACACAACACCAACACTCAGCTTAGCTCCATCTCACCTTCGACAAGCGTAGTTAGCAAAATGCTTCTTTTTGTATCCCCTTTTGGCCCCAAAATTGTAAGTACGCTTGACCCCATGCAAGATAATGAAGAACATAGTCCTTGAGCATGGTCTCCAAAGTGGCATATTTTAGGTACCTTGCGATCTTCTCAGCATGCACATGTGGTTGGAAACATAGTCATAATCTTGTAGTCTCATAGAACTTGACAAAGCATAGCAAAGCACATCACCACCTGACCTAGTGAAGAGTGTAGTTGGGTGATAGCATAGTCCTAACCTCTAGGACATGGTAGCCATCCCACATTTAATGCTAATCCTAGGCCTATAAATACCTAGTGTAATCAATGTTTTCAACGTTGGCAAAAATTTAAGCATTGGCAAATTTCAAGGTTGGCTATTCTCTTTCCAAGAGAAAACCTAAGGAGCACTTGGGAAAGAACCAAAGGCATATTGGTGAAGTTGCAGATCACCATAGCCCATCGTAGTTCACCAGAACATTACAACCCATGGTACATCATGGTAGCCAACCTAGCAGACATAGGCACCTCAGTGGAATGTTAGTCTTCATATCCAAACACCCTTGAGGTTGTGACTACATTGGTTGCTATGCCTATTGTGCATTGTGTACCTTCTAACTCCTTTTGATGTTAACTACGCTCAACCCCATTTGGGATGGTGTTCCACTTCTCTCTTTCTCTTTACATTTTTAGCACTTTATTTTCATTTTTTATTGTTTCATTGCATAGGCACACCTAAAACCACATTTGGATGGTAGTCTTTGTACATTGACACCCTAATTTTTTTTGAAAATCTTAACTACACTTGACACTCTTAACACTATTGATACCACTTGAACACTTAGCACCATTTCACATCAACATTTTAGCTAACCATGCTACACCCTAGTTACACTAGGTAAGTCCCTATTTGATTGACAATACCATTCAAGGCATCCCATCTCCACCTCCAACAGGCCCTTTGGTACATGTCTATGAAAAGTAAGAAGTACATGTCTTGATAAGGCACTTTATTCACGCAAAAATAAGGAATGGTGGTTATTCTATGAAAGCACTCTTGTATCTCAAGGGGCTGGACTCATCCAAGAATGGTGATGCAAAGTCACTAAATGTGGTTGGTTTTGGTCTAGACTAAGGATGGATCTTATCAAGTCATTTAACCATAAAATTTACAAGGAACTTCATGTAACCTTAATCATTGATGAGTCTTTTTTTTTTTGGTTGCGTCAAAAAAACCTTATCGTCACAACCTCATCATCTTAGGCTCATCGATGAGGGCTAGTTGATGCATCAAATCATATCATGCATCGACATCGCCTCATCGATGTAATGTCATGTGTTAGCTATAAATATGTTCTTGCAACCACATTTATGGCATAAGTAGATTATATTTGTAGCAGAGCTCTTGCATTTTTTCCATTTGAAAGTTAGAATTTTTCCTCCGAGTACTTGCAGCAAGAGTCATTGAGTGTACAGATCTTTATTTGAGAATTGTTTTACCTAAGCATGACAGTGTGTGCAACAATAAAGATGAGCTTTCTGATAAACCTTGCAGCACTCTAGATAGATTATTTATTTCATTTATGCATTTAACGTTTTCCATTATTTATTAAATGTTTCCAATTACTTATTAATTATTTCCTAGTTATTACATTAATGAAGCAATTAAGCCAAATAGATTACACATATAAGTATGACCGCTTCAAACGTAACACATATTCACTTCGTAATCCTAGTAGTGTTATTGCTTGGTACGCTTAGTAGCATAGCACTTGGTTGCCCAACAACAAATACGTGGGTTTAGGATATGTATCAAAAGTGAAAATATATACTTATGTTAGGATTAGTTAAATGATTATTTAATTAGTTAATTTAGATTAGTTAATTAAATTCCTTTTTATCTACAATTCAAGCACCCAACTATAAAACATAAAAATGATAAAAATTGAATGCCTCAGTTACACTTAACCATACCAATGAATGTCACAAGTGTAATTGGGAAGAAAATGATTGACCTTAGGGCTAGATTCACTTCCTAAAGGACTAGTGCACTAGAAACAATAAAGTTCCCAAAATTTGACCGGATCGTGTGTGAATGCTTGTGATTTGTATGGTTGGGAATAATGGTACCTTGTTGCTCATCATTAGCGCCATTACCAGGGAATTTGTTTGTGGAATATGCACTATTTAGGTCTAAGTGAATATCATTAATATCATTGTACAAACTTCAAGGTCAAAATCATTCCCACTATACATTGAATTATAAAAGCACATTGATAATTTCATTTTGTTTTGCAAAATGAAATCTTCTTCTTCTAAGCATGAAGATACCAAACCACAAGTCCAACAAGAATTAAAGGTCATATACACTCATCCAAATGAGTTTGTGCCAAATTTCACCTTCATCCTACATCAAGTTAAACATATGTGATGGCATGATATGAAGGGCAACATTGTCTTGTCCCCCAATCGATTTGTGCCTAGGATGCTATTCAAAACAAGATCAATGTCAAGAGAAACCCCATGAAGCTACAAAGGGGAAACATTACACTAACCCCTTGTTCCTACTAGATCAAGAGGACAATGAGGATCCTCCCTTGGAAGGTTCTCAACATGAAGATTATCCAACCCCTGCTATTGATGGCAAGGGTGTGAACCTAACCTTGCGATTCACTATTTACAAATTAGGTTTAGGAAAGAGTCATAGCCAAGGTAGGGACTCGGCAAGCACGAAAACACCAACGGATCTAAGGATGGTGATCATAATAAGCGTAATAGTGGTGGTAGTCATGGTCTACCTTCCTCTTCATCCTCTTCATCTGATTCCAAACATTCCTCTTCATATGACAATTATCATGGAATTTGTCATTGAAACAACCATGATGAAGGTGACCAACGAAATAACAATGACCATGAAGGCTACCAAAATTGAAGGGGTAGCTAAAACCATCATTGGTGTCATCAATGCAGTATGCTCAATATTGTAGAGGTAGTGAAAATCCCAACTAGGAATATGAAGGATAGCTGGATCAACTGCCTAAATATGAACAATATCCCAAAATTTGAGAGGGGATACAATTCTGATCCACAAACACATCTGCAAGCTTTTCAAGATGCCTATGCCTTATAGAACATAGAGAATGAGTGGTAAAAATTCAAGCTTTTCCCAAGGACACTCATTATGGAAAATAAAAGTTGGTACTAGTCCTTAGAGCTAGAATTTATCCATAAGTGGAGTACCATGTTAGAACAATTTAATGACAAATACCAAATGTACTCTAGAGTGTCTAATCTGAGAAGGCAAACCCAAGGTTGGAAACAAGGAGTACATGAACCCTTGGATGCTTCCATGGGTCAATACTATTCACTCCTACACCAATTCCCTAACCATGATTACTCTTAAAGGAAACAACTTTTCCACATCATAGATGGACTCAAAGTAGAAACAAGAAGAACCCTTGGGGTGTATGGCCAAGGAAGGTTGTCTAAAATGAGAGCTCATTAGATCCAAAGGCTAATTGAGTAGGTAGCAAATGAAGAAGGTGAGCTATGAAAAAGGGAAAGTTCTAAAGAGCATAATAGGGATCCATCCATCAGAAAACAAGAGATCTGATTTTGTGATGAGGAGGAATCACCACTCAATGAAGTGATGAATAGAAAGACCTTGCCCATTCAAAAATCCATTTCTAATATTTTAGCCAAATTTGCAAGTTATGGCACTCTTTGGATGAAAAATTTCAAACTCCTTTCAAGATTACAAAAGAATCTAAAGAGCAAAATAGTGATCATAATTATAGGAGGTGAAAAGAAGCTGAACATCCCTACTAAAGAGGTAAGGGCAAAGCTGCTACAATAGAGGAAGTTGTGGAGTTTGGCTCTAATGATGAAACTAAATGTGACATATGCCAATACAAACATCCAAAGGGATGTTGCCCTATGGTGTCACACTTACAAGATTCAGGGATGTACACATTGAATCCTCGCCTAGCACGTAGGAAAGCTCCAAGATGATTAGCTTACCCTAAAGGTAGTCCAAGATAATTCCACCAATAGCAATAAGCTTACTACCCAAGTGGAACTCCTCCACAACCTTATGAACAATACCAAAAATGGTACCAACCACAATCATGGGCAATGCCACTACCAAGGCAATAGTACCCTTAAAAGCAACCAAATCCATACAAGTACTATGTTTAGCAGCCCATCTCCCCTAGCAAGTCATCCATCATTCCAGCATCACTATTACCCTCTAGAGTATCACCAAACACATTCACCGTCTACTTGAGGGAAAAATCCATATTTTTATCCTTATCATCTTCCACATTCCTCTACACCTACACGTCCACCTTTGACCCAATTACCTCCTACTTCATCTGTGTACGGTGAGATTCCTTCACAACCGCACAATGAAATTCTACAAGGGTTGTACACTCACAACTAGTTCTTCAACCAAGTGGTTCAAATAATCGATCAAGGAAACAACCTTTCTTCTTTCATAGTAGTCCTCTCTAGCCCTCACAACCTACTCTAGCTAATCTTCCTACATCTCCATCACCCTCATCCTTTGCATCAAATACCTTCAAGTGCCCTTCAAACCAAGTGCCACCTAGGATCCACACTGTAATGTTAACTCATGTTGTTTCTGACTAGATCAAGGCTGGCAATCTTTCTACAAAAGGATCTAACCTAGGAAGTCCACTCATCTATCTATAGATTGCTAGACAAGAGCCATGAAAAGCTCTTATTGACTCTAGTTATGGAGCTAACCACACCTCCCATGACATGTACAAGGCCTAGAACCTACCACCTTTCAAGAAGAGCAACATTCATTTAGAATAAGCATATCAGTCGATTACTATCCCTTTAGGATTAGTAGAGGACATTATGACCATAGTTTGTGGGTGGTCCTATCCTACTAATTTTCTAATAATAAATGTTAACAACTACAAAATAACTTTCCCACCATCATGGGAAGGGCTTGGTTAAGCATGATTGATGCATGAATGGGTATAAGGGACCTATCTCTTGAAATATCTAAGGAAAATGAGCTAGGAAAGATTGAGAAGAAGCTTATTCCATGCATTATGTATCGCTATAATAGGTGTAATTACATGAAAAATATTTGGTCCATCAAGAGCACATACATTAAGGCATGCAATCAGTGTGCACAAGAGATTAACATTCAAAGGTGTCTATACACAGCATCCACAAAGTAGGAGGGCACCTAGTGGCTGATAGCTGATTCAGATAGTAGCATAATATGCATAGAGCCAACTAAGAGCTTAACATGTGCATATGTTGAAGGCATGGACAAAATTAAACAAGTCCATTCCCAACTCTTTGATGAAGATGATAATAACTATTGGGGAGAGTTCAAGAAGAAGCCCTTAGAACTAAAAACATTATTGAGCGATATGTAGTATGCATTTTTAAAGAATGGAAAACCAGTCATCATTAATGTCAATCTTGCTCCTAAATAAAAATAAAAGCTGTTAAAGGTGGTAAATAAATGGTCAACAGCCTTGGTTTGGTTATATCTAGAGCTAACAAGAATCAATCCAAGGATATGCTAGCATCTCATCTACACTAACCTAACCATAAAGCCTAGAAGGTAGCTACAAAGGTGGCTAAACCCCAAGGTAAAGCAAATCATCAAGGAGGAAATAAAGCAACGCCTCAAGGTGGGGTTCATCTATCCAATCACAAATAGTGAGTGGGTTAGTCCACTTATAATTATACCAAATAAGGATGGAAAATGGTAGGTCTGCATTGACTTTAAGCTATTGAATATGGTAACATTTAAAGATCACTTTCCTTTGCCATTTGTAAATCAAGTATGAGACACCATATCTGGGCATTGTTATTATAGCTTCTTGGATGGTTATAGTGGCTACAACCAAATCCAGATTGCACTAGAGGATCAGGCCAAGACAACATTCACAAGTCCCTAGAGGACTTTTGCATATTGTAAGATGTCATTTGGCCTATTCAATGCCCCTACAATATTTCAATGCTTGGTTCTTAGTATCTTTCAATAGAAAATCAATAGTGGTATTGAAATCTCCATGGATGACTTCTCCACCTATAGAGCTACCTTTGAGCAAGCCTTGGACCGACTTGAGCAAGTACTGAAAATATGTGAAGAGACAAACCTATATCTTACCTGGCAGAAGAGCCATCTTATGGTCCAAAAAGACATTATATTAGGGAACCAAATTTCACAAAAAGGGATTGAGGTAGACCTAGAAAACATAAGGATCATCCAAGGAATAACTTGCCAACCAGAGACCATTATAGATGTTCGATCATTCCTTGGACACATTGGCTACTACTGGTGATTTATTTAGAATTTCTCTAAGATCACAAAGCCATTGGTAGAGCTTACAAAGAAAGATCACCTTTCATCTAGACCAAGGAATGTGAACATGAATTCCAACAATTAAAGGAGAAATTCATAGAAACACCAATCCTACAAGTGCTACACTGGTCTAGACCTTTCCACATCATGATGAATGCATCTAACTATGCCTTGGGAGTTGTGCTCATGTAGATGGATGATGAGAAACATCTATATTACATCCACTATGTGAGTCAAAGCATTGTGGGGGCATAGTTAAACTACACCACCATCAAGAAAGAATTAATGGTAGTGGTGTACACACTAGAAAATTTTAGACATTTTGTGCTAGGTTACAAAGTATTTGTACATATGGACCACAATGCAATTCACTTCCTTATGAATAAGCTGATGATGAGCCCTCCTATCATACAGTGGATTTTGATCTTGTAGAAATTGGATCTCACTATGGTAGATTGAAAAGGGACCAAGAATGTGATTATTGACCACCTATCTTACTTAAGATGGGACAACAAAGAGGAGGAGAGCCCACTCTCTAGTTAGTTCCCAGATGAACTCCTCTTTGCTGGAGCGATAAGTGAACAAACACCTACAAAAGAAACATGGTATAATGGCATCCTCACATATCTTCTCACTCAAGAGATGCCAAAAGACTTGGATTTTAGGAAGAAGCAACAATTTTTTTATCAAGCCAAATACTTCATGGAAATCAATGAACACCTTTACAAGGTGTGTGCCAATGGTCTGATTCATTGGTACATCCCTAATGAAGATCAACTATGTGTTCTCCAAGATGCTCATGAAGGACCTTACGGAGGCCACTATGTATGCGGATGCATAGCCATAAAAATCTTGATGGTAGGATACTATTTGCCTACAATTTTAGGGACACCCACCAGTTCATCAAGTCTTGTGAATGTTGTTAATGTGATAGGGGGATGACTACTCTCATGGAAGGTCCTCAATAGTGGATTCAACCACTAAAACCTTTTGACATATGGGGCATTGACTTCATGGGTTCCATCAAATCCATGTACAATTGTAAGACATATATTATAATAGTAGTCAACTACTACACAAAATGGGCAGAAGCAGTAGCCATTATTAATTATACATCATCCACTACTACCAAGTTCATACAACAAAATATCATGAATAGGTCTAGGGTGCCATGTTCACTAATTTTAGATAATGGAACTCATTTCATAGATGCCACATTTAGAAAATTAATGTAATTCTTTGGGGTAGAACATAAATTAACAACACCTTATGACCCCCAAGCCAATGGTCAAGCAGAGATAACCAATTAAGAGATTACAAGAATATTAATGCAAAACATTAGAAAATATAGGAAGGATTGGAGTACAAAGCTTAAAAATTCTCTCTAGGCTTATCATTCAACTTGGAAACTTCCTATTGGATATTCTCCCTACCAATTAGTGTACGGAAAACTTCTAATGCTCCCAATTCAATTTGCGCTCTGTACATTCTCAATGGTTAATGATCTAAACCTTGACCTAAGTCTAGCATAGAAAGAAATATTGATAAATCTAAATGTGCTAGATGAAAATTGACTGGTGGTTCTATCCTTAAACTAGGTGAACAAGGCATTTAGCAAGCAATGTCATGACCTTAGATCAGGAAAGTAAAACTTCAACTAAGAGAAGGTTCTTTACTAGAACCCCACACATGTACCCCAAAAGAAAAATTCTAAACATTGTGTAAGGGACCTTATATAATTGATCAAACCTTTTCTTTTGGGACCATGTTAATCTACAAACCTAATATTCCAAATAAAAAGTAATTGGTCAACATCCAACAAGTTAACCCTTTCCTTGAACCAAAATAGGCCAATGCAACTACCACATCAATGACTAGACAACCACATTCCATTTTTCAGATCTCCTCCTTTCAACTTAGTCATGGCGAAGATGGCCATCCATGCTGACCATTACCATGGCCTCTTATTTTTTCTACCTTTTTTTCATGTTTTTTATTTTTACAAGTTACTTATAACAGGGATCATTTGAACCATCTTTACAAATGTACAAATTCTTGATTTTTTCAAATTCTTCTAATTTTACACCATATTTAGTACATTTGAACCTTCTTGACTATTTTACATTTTCTTATATATTTTACTTTATTTTTATTTCTTTTGTTTAAGTGTCATATTTTCTCATTTTTGCTAATAAATGTGCTTTATTGTCATAGGACACAGTGTTGTTGTTGTTGTTTACTAATGATGGTTTATGCTTAATGTGTGATTGTTGATGTCTACTTTCTATTTTTGAATTCTAATGTCTGATGACTTTGACATGGTTTATTTTTTATGGAACAAGTAGTGAGTCCACATCATCTGCCCATTTAATGAACTCTATGGTTTTCCTTGTTTTGGGAATTTGAGATCCCTTCCATTAAAGAAACTATTAATCAATCAATGACCTTCGTAGTTTTGGAATTATGAAGGATTCAAAGGTTTGTAAAGGTTGTGACTTCAAGGGAACTCAATACTCTTTGTCCTATTTTTCTTTCTTGAGTGCTTGAGTATTTTTCATAGACTTCTTACCGTTCCACACCATCCACTAAAGGAAGTCAAAACAATGTCATTGCATGGTGTGGTTCCCATTCAAAAAAAAATAAAAAAATAAAAAACAAAAAAAAATAATGGGAATTAAAACCACACCCCTTTGACACAAATAAGTCCTTACATGGTGTGGTTCCCATTTCAAAAAAAAAATGATGGGAATTCAAAGCACACCCTTTAGACAAATAAACAAGCTACAAGCACTAGTTATGGGACTTGAACAACATGCACCTATGCCTGAAGGTCCCCTCTAACTAAGGCCCTCTCTCTTACTTTCTACTTATCTTTTCCTCTCTTTGTGGAATGGTGGTTGTTTTGTGGAAGCATTCTTGTGTCTCAAGTGGGTGGATCAATCTTAGAGTGGTGATGCAAAAGTCACTAAAAGTGGTTGGTTTTAGTATGGACTGAGGATGGAACTTCTTGGGTCATTTTAAATACAAATTCCACAAAGGACTTCTTATGAACTCATTTTGGACCTACATTCCATCTTCTCTATCATCCATCCATTCTACCATAATTAACCTCACTACTGTGTTCTATGTTATGCTCTATGTCTTACTCTGATGTGCTGGGATTCTCAAGTAGATTCTTTCAGGTTGGTCTTTAACTTTTCATGATCATTAAACCAACTATGGGGCCCATGGACTCCTTAGTTAAGGCTATACAAGGGCAAAAAAGGCATGAGCCTACTATGGGAAGGACCCAGTTGCATAGCTCTTGGCTTGGTTAGTTAAGGATCCTTACCTTTGACATCACCGCAATCCAATCTTTCCCGTATTCCATTGCATAAACTGCTTAGTACTCCTTAATCTTTCATTTCATTCATCCACTAAATTAATTTTTCACCATTTTTTCAAATTTATGAGCTTCAACACCCTCTTCTCATGTTTTCATACTAATCTTGATCTTTAGAGCTTTCATTTGACATCAATTTCACTCAAAAACTCTTCATATTTTGCAAGTTTGACTATGGTGGTCAACAGTTGCATCATTGAGTCCCCATTGACACATCCACCCTAGTCGATGAGGCACAGTCAACTAGGCCTCATTGATGCATCACAAAAACCCTATATATACCACCAAACACTTTGCAATATTTTACCATTTGTTCATAACACAAGGGAAGTTTTTGAAATTTTTCAAAGCCCAAAAATCTTCAAGAGCTTATAACCTCCAAACCGTTTATTCAAATTGCTCCATTTTTTGATCCTACACTTACCAAAGGTAAGATCTTTATCATGGGGGCCACAAACCTTAAGGTTTTTGATGAAAAATCGATGAAAATTTTTGAAAATTTTCCTAACTCATCCAAACAGTTAATAACCTCAACAACATATAAACATCAACTTTTTCATAAATTAACCCTTCCAACAACCTTTGAGATGATTTATTAATGAAAATACATATATAAATGATAATTGGATTAATTAAAATAGCCATAATTACAAGTTAGCAAAGTGTAACTATCCTTAAGAGATAAGGTATCCCAATTGTTTCACGGTTACACAATAATTGCTAATCCATGATTTTATTGTGATTATAGATGGTACCAAAGCAAAAATATCTGTAGGAAGGAGAAACCTTGAAACCATGGGAGAAATAACCCAAACCTGGAAGGGGCCAACAAGAACAAGGCCAAGAACTACCTAAGGCAACCCATGTAAGAATACCTCTTCATGAGGAGCCTGAAGTGGTATCGGTCCAACAGATTCCAAAGGAAGAAGTGTCGACCAAACAATCACAAAGAGGAGAAGTGCTTGGACCTATGCCAAGGCTTGAGGTCACTTTGATTCAATCTTTACTTGATATCATTAAGTCCAAAGAAATTCAATGATCCATTCTTCAGGAGATCAACTTTGGACCATTTTTATAGAAGGCTCCAAAGGATGTCAAGACACAATTGTGAACCTCACCCATGTGGCCAATTATCACGTCCAGTGGGGAGTGGTACATGGAAGAAACATACCTCTTCTAAAATAGTTGAAGGCCAAGATCCATAGTCAAGATCAAAGACATTCATATGTCCTATTCGGCAAAAGTTATTGCACAGGTACTTGGGTTGCCTAACACTGGAACATAACTAGCAGAATTATCCATGTAAGGTGACCTTGAGGCCAAGAAGGAGTGGATCCATCATTGCTACAAGGTGGACTGTAAGGAGTATGGTGCACTCACATCGACAAAGTGGATTTATTTCAAGATTGCAGCCTATCACCTCAATCCAATGGTGAGGCCAAGTAACGTAACTGCTTTCTCCACTCAAGCATGCACTACTCTAAGTAGGAAGTTCCATATTAACCTTCTACAACTTCTATACTTGGAGATTGAAAAATGTTTCAAAGAAAATGAATGTGGAATGAATACCTTTCCCTTTCCATGCCTTATCATAAAACTTTACAACAGGCCACGCATTGTTCACTACTCTAATGACACTCTTAAGAATACTCCTTTGGCTTCATGACCTAATATCATGAAAGAGAGGATGTTAGCAATGACTCAATTAGAGGAGCTGCTACCACCACCACCCACTTACGAAATAACACCAAAGGCATGTTCAACCATGGAATAGCTACAGAAAATCTAAGAACAGCTCTTGAATGAACAAGAGCAGCAAGCAGGAATGAGTGAGGCAGATCCATTTGTGTAATAGCTAGCGATGAGTCACCTTAATGAGGTTACCCAAATAGTTAGCTAGATGGAGAGGGGTGGTCCCATTTTCTCTACTTAAAGAACATAGTTTCCTTTGAGGTTGGATCCCAACACTTGAGAGGTGATGGTGTAACTAGCAACACATCATCTATTCCCATAAATCTCTAGGAATTCTACCATGTTCTTAGTGAAATTAGAGGAAGGTGAAGAGGAAATTTTCTTGGTGATGCAACACCAAGCGAAATAAACAATGGTAGAAGTGATAGCTAACCATGTAGCAGAAGCTTTGAACCCATCTGCGGAATCTATACCAGACGTATCTACACTCCAAGATGTGTAGATGTCTGCATGCATGGTTAGCGAGAGGTTAGATGCAGCTCAACATGAAAAGTTTTTGGAACGACTGGTAGGAACTAGGCAACTGACTTTGAACATTTTTGATCTTCCTGAGAACATCACCATAACCCATTCAAAGCTGCTAAATGCAAGGGGTAGATGCATTATTTTGGAGGGGCAACTAGAAATTGCCCAAGAGCAAAATCAATGCTTGGCTATGAAGGTTGGTGAACTTTGTGCCCAACTTGCAAAACAAGAAATCCTTACCCTAGCAGTGACAAGGGATGAAGCTATCAAATAGCTTCAATAATGATTTCAAAAATCTAAGGAGGAGGCAATGATGACCATATTTAAATAGTCCATAGCAGAAGCTGAAGCGCACTCAATCAGAAAGGACTTAAATCAGATCCACCAAGAGAATGACACATTGACTACATAGAATCATCGCCTGTGAAATGCTGATGCTTAGAAAGATCAAATGCAAGAATTCATTCATCAACAATAGGAGAAATTTTTCAAGGTAAACACTGAATTGAAGAAATTAGCTGTGAAAAATCACAATCTATCAATGGAGGAGGTACGCATCCTACATCAAAATTCTACCATCGAGATCACCACCTGGAAGAACAAAGCACTGAAATTTGAGAAAGTTAAAAATCACTACAGGGACCAAGTCAATTTACAAAAGGAAGTGAATGAAAAACAAATCTAGATGGCAAAGGAAAAAATGAATGAAGCCCTCCAACAACTCCAACAAGGAAGAAAGATTTGGCAATCCATCGTTGATGGAATCAATGCCTACAACAAAGCCAAGATCTACTTGAAGGAGTTACATATTGATGAGATGATAGATTACATGGAGTTGGTCAATATCCATTATGCAAACCTAGCAATGCTAACTCTCAAATGACCATGGTGAGAGTTAGAAAAACAAGTGGCTAGCTCATATCTCTTATACAAGGTAGAGTTTTAGCACCATAAGGATGCCAAGAAGAAGCTCAAGACTACTAACTTTGAACTCAAAGTTCTTAGAGGATGATTCAAAAATTAATGATCTATCACTAAGAACATAGCCAAATGGATGAATGACTACCAGGAGTTGAATGACACAATCGGGGTGTTCAACATTGAACGCAAATAGTTTGCTACCTAGTTTGTCAATGCCAAGGAGTTGTTTCTAACAATCCTGTGTCCTTGGGATGTGCCTCTTCCAACCCACATTCACGAAGTTGCATAGATGATGCATGAGCCCAAGAGTAAGGAGGAGAAAATAAAAGCATTACTGGATGCTTTCCACCTCCCACCTAGAGTCATAACAATAACAGGACAGCTGCAACCATCTCAACGGCTTGTGTGTGAAGCTAGTGAAGGTTTCTCAAAGCTTCAGGAACCACCACCACCTGGGACCATCTAATCTTCTCCAACAAGCTTCACATCATCAAGGAACATGCTATCCAATTTTGAAGATTAATTCATGGTGTTCAATTTTGTGTCCTAAATACCTTCATTTTTTATAATGTTCTGATCTATACACTCCAATTTTTGTCAAGTCAATTAGTTGTTTTATTTGAAGAAAAATTAGTCAATAATCCCATACCTTCCTAATTTTGTAAATATAACTCAAGGATGAGTTTTCATTCAATTGTCGAGATTTGATGAGTCATACTCTATCAGTTGCATCGATGAATTTTCATCGACGTGGCCTCATCGTCTAAGCCTCATCAACGAGGCCTAGATGATGCATCATATCATGCATCGACGTGGCCCCATCGATGTAGTGTCATGTGTTAGCTATAAATATGTGCTTGTAGCTGCATTTATGGCATAAGTAGATTATAGTTGCAGTGGATCTCTTGCATTTTTCCATTTCAAAGTTAGAATTTTTCCTCTGAGTGCTTGCAGCAAGAGTTATTGAGTATATAGATCTTTATTTGAGCATTGTTGTACCTAAGCACGACAGTGTGTGCAACAATAAAGATGAGCTTTCTGATAAACCTTGCAGCACTATAGATATATTATTTATTTCATTTATGCATTTAATGTTTTCCATTATTTATTAAATGTTTCCAATTACTTATTAATTATTTTCTAGTTATTACATTAATGAAGCAATTAATCCAAATAGGTTACACACATAAGTATGATCACTTCAACTGTAACATGTATTCACTTGGTAATCCTAGCAATGTTATTGCTTGGTATGCCTAGTAGCATAGTGCTTGGTTGTCCAACAGCAAATACATGGCTTCAAGACATGTACAAAAATTGGAAATAGATACTTATGTTAGGATTAGTTAAATAATTAGTTAATTTGTTAATTTATATTAGTTAATCAAATCCTTTTTTATCTACAATTTGAGCACCCAACTATAAAACATAAAAATGATAAAAATTGAATGTGTCAATTACACTTAACCATACCAAAAAATGTCACAAGTGTAATTGGGAAGACAATGATTGACCTTAGGGCTAGATTCACTTCCTAAAGGACTAAAGCACTAGAAATAATAAAGTCCATAGAATTCAACTAGATCACCTGCGAATGCATATGATTTGTATGGTTGGACGTAGGGGTACCTCACCGCTTATCAATTAGGAACTCCATTCCACTCACTCTCTCTCATTCATCTATGCTTTCCATGTCTCACCTCACTGTCGATTTCATGTTCTTGTTCAATGTCCTGGTTTGATGTGTTGAAATTATTAGGTAGCTTCTTCTAGGTTTTGGTACTTAACCTTCTATAAACATTAATCATCCACAAGGCCCATTGATGAGACGCGAGATGCACTAGGCCACGATATCGCGTACGCAATATCGCGGCCAACGCGATATCGCATCCCATGCGATATCGCG
>MNCI01038164.1:219475-235678 GCA_015680685.1 Gnetum montanum | reverse complement strand
AATTAAGTCACACACGATTCACAACAATGTCTCTCTCACAAGACTATGGTAACANACACGATTCACAACAATGTCTCTCTCACAAGACTATGGTAACGCAATAACCAGTGAGGTAATTTGTTGGAGAACCAACGAAATTTATGATGAAGATGATGTTTGGAGTACTCAATCTTATGTAGGGATCTCCTATGTACATAAACAAAGATAACATCGTCCCAACTCACAAACTCATAACCTACCTAGTGACGATGAACCCCTATTGGCTACTAGGAGCCTAATGAATATACAGGAGGCTATTCAAATATCCTATAGGCATTGCAAGGAAAGCTGTCTACCTAGGCTTGATTTAAACAACTTTCCCAAGTTTTGAGGAGGATATGATTTCGATCCACAACATCATTTACAAGTCTTCCAGGATGCCTGTGTATGGAAAAATATTGATAATGGGTGGCAAAAAATTTAACTCTTTCCTACGACACTCATTGGCCAAGAAAAAGTCTGGTACAGGTCCTTAAAACCAAAATCGATTCAACATTGGCTGACAATGGTAGAGCTCTTCACTGAAAGATATCAAACCTATGTAAGAGTATCAGCCCTAAGGAAACAAGTCTAAGAGTGAAAACAAGCATGACATGAACCCTTGGACATGGCCTTAGAAAGATATTGCTCTTTGTTAAACAAATTCCCAGGCCATGGGTTCTCTGAGGAAAGGCTAATGTATCACATCATGGATGGGCTCTGTAATGAAACAAAGGAGACCCTGGGGATGTATGCCCTAGGTCAACTATATGAACTATGAACCTACCAATTCCAAGAACTTATTAAGTGATTAGCAAAAGAAGAAGGAGAAATAGCTAAATGGGAGAATGTTGAAAGACCTCAACAAGATGAAAATCTCAAAACAGCAAAGGTCCATGATCATGAAGAGGAGGAATCAACTCACCCCAAGGAGGTGCAATCATGTTTACCAATATTGTAATCACTAGATGAAATTGAGGTAAAGATCAATAAGATAATGGAATGGGTACATGAAAAATGCATAGAATATGCCAACATTATTAGAGGTGGAACCATGTCAAACCAAGAAACAAGACCAAACACCACTTGATAATCGGAAAGAAGGGTTGAAGAAAATAGGGATAGAGCTCAACTACAAATCACTAGTATCAATGTGACATTTACCTATACGATCACCCCAAGGGCCAATGTCCAATCTTGTCACTTTTACATGAGCATTGGGAAGGAATGTTACATCCAGATTTCGTATAGAAATGCCTGGTTCAACCATAGTGGCAAAAACCCTAGTCATGGGGAAGGCCACCATCAAATTGGTCACATCCTTCATACCATCCGAACCCAAGTGCTTATTATGTTTAGCATCTTGTTTCTTCAACTATGTCAACACCCTCTACTTCACCACATCGTTATCATTCTCCTGAGTACTATCGACCCATGTCCTCTCCAACAAGATCACCACCTCATGTTTCTTGCATTTCTTCTCACTCTCCATATTCTCATCATTCACCTCCTTCTATATCGCCACCAGTTATGCTAGAAGGCTTTGCACCACAGCACCAACCCAGGAACGTTACTTGTGCTACTACTGTCAACAACAATGGAGGTCTTCCACAACATTGGAAGCATCCTTTCTTTAGGCATGATCATAGAAAGAGATAGCATGGTTCTGAAACCACTACATCCACCAACTCAACACAAGTCCAGCGTTGTGATGCATTTTCTCTCTCGAACTCAATGCCTCCTATTAACTTATCAGGGCCACCAATCAATACTCCAACTACAATGCGACCCAATGAATATAACCACATAGGGAGACATATTGATCCTTGCATATAATCTTATGGTCACTAGTGCCATAGTGGGTCAACTCCTTATCAATTAACCACATTTTATAATTTTCCCCACTATGCCTACTTCAATCAACTGTGTGAACCCCAATTTGGGTACATTCCAACCACCACATCAAAGGACACCCAGTGGTTTGGATATGACCGAACTCCAATGTTCCAAAATTCTTAGATCCAAATTTTTCATTTATTAATTTTAGTCATACTGAAAGGATTAGTTATGGGGGATATCCTCTATTTTGACAAGTAGAATTAATAATTTTTTTTCCTTTTCTTCAATTTTACAATTTTTTGTTTTCCAGTTTTTATCTTTTTATTTTCTTATTTTTATTATCTGTTGTTTTATCTTTTTATAGGTAATCTCATCTATGAATAAAACACTCATGTGACTCATTGGTCAAGGTGTTGTTCTATGTTATCAAGTCTTAAGTGATTACTTATTTGGATAGTGAGCCCACACCATCCACCCACCCATCTTATTAATAAGAGGTTTTACTCTAGGAACGATGATATTCATACCATTATTAAAACTTAAAGTAATTTGGTGCTCATCCTGCCTAGAGCGAAAAATGATAGACTACGAAGGAATGATAGGGTGTGACATTAAGGGGACTTGTGGATTCTCTTGGGTGACATCTATAGGAGCTATCATGCAACCTAGTTGTACTAAGATCCTTGTAGATCTAATGAAAAATGGAAATAAGAGTAATAAAGGCACTCAATAAAAAAATTTAATGTTGTTCTGGGGGTTCCATTGGAAAGACATGCACCCATGCCTGAAGGTTGGCGACTTCTCTGGTTCATTGTTAAAAAGAACAAAGTGCCAAAGCAACTTGAAAAAGAAAAAAAAAGAAAGAAAGAATAACAACAAAAAGAAAAGATCAAGAATAATGTGCTGCAGAGAAATTCCAAAATCACTCCTCCCTTAGACAAAACACCAAGTGGTTGTCCATCATTGAATGAAACAATGTGATGTCACTGATTGGAGGAATGGACTTGGTCTTGATTCTGGAGCAACAGACTAATGACACATTAATCACACCCTACACTCAGGATTCATTGTGCCCTGGGTTAGTTACCTCATGTCCCGATCTCTACAATCCCTTCTACAATTCACCTTATCTTGATATTCATGTATTTTTGACTTGTGCCTTGTGTAGCATTGAATTCATACCTCATCACGGTAGTATCTACATGTGTGTGCTTTGTGGAACTGATGTGGATTGCATTTAACCCTTTCAGTGCCTATGAGCATTTCCAAGTGTGGTTACGTAAGGGTATGATAGGTAGGAACCTGCTTTGGGGAAGACCCACTTGCGTAACTTTTGTAATTTGCACTCTTTGCACATCACCACATCACCTTATACCCTCCAAGTACTACATTGCTAAAGTTATTCTTTCCTTTATCATCATTTTAATTCCAACGTTCCTATGCACCACTACATGTCCTTTTTCCTCATCCTATTCATGAATTTCATTGTCAAATTCCACTTCATTACACTTTGGTGCCTTTAGGTCTCTTTGACGTTACCCTAGACCTTTTAAATTAACCTTAAATCCTTCATTATTGACCTTGGAAATTCAAAATTTTATCAATTTTTCCAAATACCCTATTTTAAAAAGGACACAATATCGGGTACCCGATATCAGGTCCGATGTGATATAGGGTCTACGCTATCGAGTACGCGATATCGCATCTATAAAAACTATATATTGGGACCCCATCATGCACGTCAATGTCATTTTTCACTGTTCATGTAAGGGGAGTTGAAATTTTCCTTCATGAATTCTAATGCTCTGAGCACCTATCATTCCAACTTCCATATCTTCCTTATTAAAGCTTCGATTTTCATTCCAATCGAACCTATCTAAACCTAGAGTGTTTGTCTTAATCCTGGGGGAAGAGTACACTCCAAGTTGTGCATAGATTTTTTCGAATTCATCATTGCCCGAAGGATATCATAATGAGTAAATGACCTTAAAAATGTTTAAAACGTTTGCCAAATTAGTTTTATCTCTTCAAAAATACCATGAAAATTTTTTTGGAGTCACCAAAATTGGCCCCAATATCAAAACTTTTAGGAAAAAATTTCTTAAAATTTTCTAACTTTCAATCACACTAGACAAGAAATGAATTTATTAAGGCAAGAAGTAAGGTATAAATCAAATTTTGTAAATAGCCTTAATAATAGATGGTTCTGTGTAATTGTATATGGTCCCTAAAAGAGAACAGCAAGGAGGACCCTCTCAAGGTGCATCTAAATGACCAAGGAGAGGCAGAGGCCAGGCGTCTCTCGAGGAATGTATAAACTAGGAGGCATAATCATTTAGCATCCATCAAGAACCTCTTGTTGCTGTGCAATCGGGACATGCCAAAGGTGGAGATAGCGAATCACCTAAATAGGGACAACATCTCACGTTGTCCCTAGAATGTGTTTAGGAAATTCATGAAAGGTCCATGTCAGTAGCTATGATTGTGGAACTCAACTTTGGACCTTTTACTAAGTTTGCTTCTAAAGTAGTCAAGGACCAACTTAAAGGGTCTCCACTGTGGCCTATTCTCTCTAAAAGTGGTGATTGGTACCTGGGAGAGATGTGCCAATTTTGGCACAACAAAGAAGAAGGCACCACCATTGATATTGGTGGTATTTCTGTTGATTTCTTTGCCAAATCCATTTCAGAAGTTCTAAATCTTTCGAATATAGGGCCAAAGGTTCCTCACTTGTCCACTCATTTTGATGTTGATGCATGAAAGATGTGGTTGAAAAGGGTGTATGGTAAGGAAGATAAAGCATATGGAGAGCTGACACTTGAAAAGAGAATCTACTTCAAAATTGGCACATCTCACATTTTCCCAACAAAAGGTTTAAATAGAATTTCCACATTTGCGGCTAGAGGAAGTACCATCTTGATGGGCAAGGTTAATGCCAACCTACCCCATCTATATCTTACAAAAATTTTGAGGTGGTTTGAAGAACGTTAGATGGGCAAGTTCGCATTGCCCTTCCCTTGTCTTATCAAGAAATTGTGTCGAAGTGCTGGAATTCTGGGGTACACCAATGATGTACCCAAAAAGGCCCAAAATGCTTCATTCATTGAAGTACTAAAGCCACCAACCCCAAGGAAAAGTGCTAGTGAGACACTAGAGCCTGAGCAAGAATAGGAAGCAGGGCCCAACACACAACTTATAGGCCAATGAGACCAGCCACCACCACCACAGGACTATCAACCGTCCATGTCCCATCTCAGGGCCATTGCTAAAACGATCAGTTGGGGAAGCTATGATGAAGCCAACCTTTTCAGGGTCATCAATGATGTCGTACAACCCACAATCTCAATTGATCACGCACAGGATGAGGTGTCTATCCAAACAGGAGGAGGGGAATCACATTGGTCACAACAAATCTTTGGAAATGCTACATCTTTTCAAGTGCAATTAGAAACTAGTGAAGGCACCACAGTAGTGGTCATGTAGCACCAAGATGTAGCGGGAGTAGCAAAAGTGATCATAGACCACATAAAAGAATCATTTAATGTCTCTGTTGTGCCACCAGTAGATTTTACAGGAGCACACAATGCTCAAACTTTGCCTGATCCCTCGATGACTCCTACGAGCATGAGGATGTTCTAGATCAGTTACTACAAACAGGACAAGTGATGACATCCTTGTTTGACATCCCTTAGGATGTCACAGTAACTCAGTCAGACCTCATCTCCATAAAAGGAAAGCTAGTCATGGCAAAGGTCAAGGCCAAACATGCAGAGGAGGAGTTGGAAAGACTCTAGGAAAAGCTCGTCACCCTACAGGTTGCATAGCATGATCCATCCCAATTCATCCTATAGACCAGCTAGAATCTTTTCGGATAGAGCAGCTCAATAAATTACTAGAGGAGAATAAAAAACTGGCTAAGGAAAAAGAGAAGGCTGATTGGGATGCTTTTAAGGAATAAGCTCAAACATATGCACACAGCAAAGAACTTAAAGCCTCACAAGAAGAAAATAAATGCCTTACCACCAAAAATCTCTAGTTGACTATAGTAGAAAAGAAAAGTAATGTTCTCAAGGAAAATTTTTAGAAATTACGAGAACAATTAATAAGGGTCAACCAAGATATGAATCGCTTGGCCAGAGAAAATAGAATCCTCTCAATGGAGAAGGTACACGTGATTTGTCAAAAGATGACAATTGAAATAAGCACATGGCAGAATGAGACCAAGTGACATGAGAAGCTCAAAAAGAATTTCAGAGATTAGGTGGGGATGTACAAGCAAGTGATTGAAAAAGAAATCCATATGGCCAAAGCCCACATTAACACACTTAGTGCTTAGAACGTTGATTGGCGGGCCCTATTGGATACTTATGCCTTCATCCACCAAGCTAAACTAAAAAGTCAGGACCTACAGATACAAGACCTCAAAGAGTACATGGAGTCGGCAAACCTACGATATGCCAACTTGGCCATGTTGACAACAAGACACCCAAGAACAGAATTGGAAAAGCAGGTAGCAACCACCTATGAAAAGTATGAAACAGAATTTGTTGAACACAAGAAGATGCTGTAGAAATTAGAAGTGCAAATTCTGAATTAGAGGTGGTCAAAGCCAGCTACCAAGGACAAAAGGATGTTGTGGCAGATTTGGCTTGATGACTCACAGACTACTAAGAATGCAAGGACAAAGCTAGAGCCTACGAAGAGGAACGACAACTATTTGCGACTTGGTATGTTAAAGCCAATCAGATGTTCTTGTAACTGTCATGCCCATGGGAGGTGCCAACTCCATTGGAGCATCAACATGGATAGTACAAGATCCCTAAACAGAAGAAGAAATGCTCTAGGCACTTTTTTAGAGACATCCATTTCCAAAACCTAGAGCACAAGATAAGGGGCAGAGACCCATGGAGGAGCCACCACCACTAGGAACCACATGAGTTCCAACAAATTTTATTTTTTGAAAAGTCTATGTTTGTGTCCCAATTTTGTTTTGTTCAATCCCACACAACGACGTGTCCCAATTCTTAATTAGTCAATAATCCCATACCTATCCACTGTTTGATCAATCGAACTTGTTCTCCTTTTGTCCGAGTCGAGGACAAGTTGTTATTCAGTTGTGGGGGTATGATGAATCATGTTTTGCCAGGCCCCAATATCGGATCCTCGAAATTAGGTATGCGATATTGCAACCTGGATAACGATATCGAATACATGATATCATGATTCCTATGTAGGTCTATAAATACCACATTTGTATGCACAAGAAAGGGGGGAGAGTCAATAAGTATTAGAGTAGAGTCTTTTTGCCAGTTTTCAGTTCATTTTAGTTCTTTCCCCAGTGCATGCCTGCAGTGTGATGATTGTAATTGTATGGAACCTTTATTTGAGTGCGACATACTTGGACACGGACATGATCAGCAATAAAGATCAAGATTACTCCATCATTGTAGCATTCACTTAGTTTTCAATTATTTAATTGTTATCGTTATTTATTGTTTTCTTAGTTAATATTTTTTTACTATCATTTACTATTATTGTTGTTAAATGTGGAATGAGTATGACTTAATCATGAACATTGAACTGTAACTACTTGGTAACCCAATAGCGTATTTAGGAGTTTTCAAGTAATGTGCGCTTAGTAATCCCAAAAGTAGTACATGAGGTCCAAAATGTGTACGGATGATTAAGGACGAATGCTCATCACACTTAGTCTAGCTTAGACTTTATTTCCTATTGCTTATTAGTTTAATCAAGATTATTTTCCATTGTCTCTAAGAGTAGCCTAGTGTTAGAAATCATATCATTCACCTCACTCTGGACTAAACCATACGTGACAAAGCAAATACTAGTCCAGGTGGGAAGACAGTGAATTGTGATCAACGTGTATTCATATGGTTAAGTCTAGGGGTACCTTGCCACTCATCAATCGTGATAGTAATATGTAAGATATCTATGTTGGGATTTTTTTAGTGATTTGTTACTTAGTCAATAAAATCCATATTATTAAGGGATTCTTATTGTTTTAATGTAGTCTTCCCATGTCTTAGGAGTCATTAGACATGGGGTGTTCATCTCTTTTTATTTTGTTATGATGTGGGATGTTTATCTCTTTTTAGTTTGTTATGTAAGGCTATATACATTAGCCAAAGTTTTTCTTCAATAAATCATTTTGATTTCTCCAAATTTTTGGTTTCTAACATTTCATATTGGAGCTACATCACAAGCTTGGTTAAAATTAGAAGCAGTATTCTTCTAAGTGTGTAGTAATCAAAGTATGACGATAGAGAGTTCATTTGTGCAACCAGCAGTTCTGAAATTTGATGGGCACTATGATCATTGGGCAATGCTCATGGAAAACTTCATGTGTTCTAAGGAGTCTTGGGATTTAGTGGAGAATGGGATTCTTGTAGGAACAGAAGGTTTTGTTCTTACAAATGTGTTCTTACAAATGCATAGAAGAAGAATATTGAAGATCAGAAGTTGATAGATTTGAAAGCAAAGAACTATCTATTTCAAACATTAGATCGTTCGATCCTAAAAACGATCCTCAACAAGGATACAACGAAGAACATATGGGATTCTTTGAAGCAAAAATATCAAGGTAAAACATGAGTCAAGCATGCATACTTGCAAGCTCTCTAGAAGGAGTTTGAAACTCTCCACATGAAGGTAGAAGAATCGGTGAGTGAGTACTTCACTCAAACCCTTACCATAGTGAGCAAGATGAAAGCAAATGGTGAGGACAAGGGAGATGTTGCTATGGTTGAGAAAGTTTTGAGATCTATAACTTCAAAGTTCAATTATGTTGTGTGTTCCATTATGGAGACCATTGTTGAGTTACAAATTAGCCTACTTGTGCATCAACAATGCATGAGTTCCCATGTTGAAGAAGAACATGCTTTGAAGATAATCCATAGCAATCAATCAAGAGGAAGGGGTCAAGGCTGTGGAAGTTTTAGAGGAATAGGAAGGGAAAGAGCCAAACAAAGCTTTGACAAAGCCACAATGGAGTGCTATAATTGTCACAAGCTTGGGCACTATCAATGGGAATGTCCAAGCAAGGAGAAGGAGGCTAATTATGTTGAGACTTAAGAAGAGATATCGGTGATGGCATATGTGGGTATGAATAAGGCCAATGGAGACGATGTATGGTTTCTTGACTCAGGATGTAGCAATAATATGTGTGGAAAGAAGGAATACTTCTTTAATCTTGATGAGAATTTTAGAGATATGGTGAAGCTAGGTAACAACTCAAGCATGGTCATAATGGGAAAGGGTAACATACAGTTGCAGGTGAATGGAGTAATATAGATAATCACAGGTGTATTTTATGTGCTAAAGTTGAAGAACAATTTGCTAAGTATTGGGTAATTACAAGAAAAATGGCTTGTTGTTCTATTTCAACATGGACAGTGTAAGGTGCTTCATCTGGAGAGCAACTTAATCATGGAAATGAAGATGTCTTTAAAAGGAATGTTCATGTTGCATGCTACATCTTAGCCTATAGCATCTGCTTGTTTCAACACAATTACAAAAGATATGGTGTAACTTTGGCATTGTAGATATGAACACTTGAGCTGTAAGGGCTTAAAGACTCTTCAACAGAAGAAAATGGTAGATGGTTTACCACAACTTAAGTCTTCTTCAAGGCTTTGTAAGGACTGTTTAGTGGGGAAGCAACAAAGAGACTCGTTTCCAAAGAAGAGCAACTGGAGAGTGTCACAAATTCTTTAGTTGGTACATGCTAATATTTGTGGACTAATCACATCCATCTCTAACAACAAGAAATGGTATCTAATTACTTTCACTAATAAATTTAGTAGAAAAACATGGGTTTACTTCTTAATTGAGGAATCAGAAGCCATTGTTTTTTTCAAAAGTTTTAAGATTCATGTTGAGAAGGAAGTAAGCTTTTCTATTAGAGGTTTACATACTAATCGTAGAGCAGAATTTACATCACAAGAGTTCACCAAGTTTGTGATGTAAATGGTATACAAAGACAAATGACAGCTGCATACTCGCCCCAACAAAATGAAACCATTATGAATATGGTTCGTAGTATGCTTTTAGAAAAGAAGATTCCCAAAGCTTTTTGGCCTAAATTCAACTAGACGATGCATGTTTTGAATTGAAGTCCAACATTAATAGTGAAAAATATGAGCCCAAAAAAAGCTTGGAGTGGAGTCAAGCCTTCAAATGAGTATTTTAGAGTTTTTGAATGTGTCTCTCATGTTCATGTACCTGACAATAAAAGATCTAAGGTAGATGATAAAAGCTTGAGTTATATTCTTCTTGGAGTTAGTGAGGATTCGAAGGCTTATAGACTTTATGATCTAGCTTCACAAAGGATCATAATAAGTAGGGATGTTGTATTTGAAGAAGACAAAACTTGGGATTGGGATACAAAATATAAAGAAGCCATTGTGTGTGATTTAGAATGGGGTGATCGTGAGGAGGAAACAACTGAGTTTGGAATTTTTTTATGCGAAGGGAGGAGATTATGAACTTGCTATTTACACCTATAGTGATTATGTTGGAGATTTAGAAGGTAGAAAGAGCACATCAAGCTATGTATTTTTATTGAGTTTAGGAGCAATATCTTGGTCATCAAAAAAACAACCAATTGTAAGTCTATCTACTATGGAGGTGGAGTTCATTACTGCAACTTCATGTGCATGCCAAGCAATATGGTTGAAAAAGGTGTTGGGAAAGCTAAATTAGAAGCAAGATAAACCATCATTCATTGTGATAGGAGTTCTGCAATCAAACTTTTGAAGAACCCAATAATGCATGGTCGTAGTAAGCACATAGATGTGCACTTCCATTTTGTTTGAGAGCTCATCAAGGCTGATATTGTGGAGTTGGTACATCATGGTACACAAGAATAATTGGCTAATGTAATGACTAAATCACTCAAGCTGAATGTTTTCTTCAAGCTACAAGAACTATTGGGAGTATGTTCTAAAATTGATATAAACTAATTGCTTGTAGCATTCAGTTTAAGGGAGGAATTGTTGGGTTTGTTTTAGTGATTTCTTACTAAATCAATAAAATCTTTATTATTAAGGGATGCTTATTGTTTTGATTTAGTCTTCTCATGTCTTAGGAATTGTTAGCCGTAGGATGTTTATCTCGTTTATCTCTTTTCAGCTTGTTATGTAAGGCTATATATATTACCCAAAGTTATTCTTCAATAAATCATTCTGATTTCTCCCAATTTCTCTAGTTTCTGACAATCTACGGGACACACTACTAAGCACTGTACGCATGATCATGATGATGCTGGCGCCTTTACCATTTGGCAACTCGCCGCTCCCAGGCTTTACAACAAATTTATTGCATGTGTACGGACGCCCCATATTCCAGTCAATCAATCTTTTTTCCTGGTTTTTCTTTCCGCCAATCTTCATCTATTTGCCCCATCTTTCTCTGTTCTTGATTCGTATACATATGATATGGCCCATGCCTCCATTATTTGCAAGATTAAATGGCCCTTTCTGCTACTTTCGCTGATGTTTCTCTCTTTCTTTTATTTCTTATGTGTCCCATCGCCGTCACCATCTGCAATTGGCCGTTCTGTTCCAGTGAATCGTACATTACTGTGTTAAGTTCCATATTTCTCGCAGAGTCCTTCCTCCCTCTCTCGCTCTCTCTCTGTGCTTGGAGCCTACTTCGGGTTTTCATGCATTTTCCACCGTCACCAGCACTGACACCGGACATGATAACGATGATGGGCCATACAATTTTGCATGTTAGAAAATTCTGCAACAACATCAGCAGAAGAAGAGATGTCTCGTGTTCATGTTCTTCGCCACGGGGAGGGTGTGGAAGTGGCGGTGACGGGGTAGGCTGAGGCTCCATAAACAGATAGATGATGTTTCAAATGTTATGCAGTGAGGGTAAGCATGTTGTTGGCAGGTGCAGGTGCAGGTGAGATGAAGTGGGCCATGAGCCCATGTGGATACTCTGCCAAACCCACATGCAACCACCACCGTCTGTACCATTTGCCCACTCGTCCTCATCTATGCTCTTCATTCATTTCCAAGCTTGGTTTTTACCTCCTTTTGGAGCATAATTCAGCAAGTTGTTCGTTGGCTTTGTGTGCCATGGCAATGTCATGGACTGAAAACTTAGTTCGTGGGTAATGGGGTCTCCAGGGAACAGCCATGGCGGCAGTTGCTGTTGTACAAGTTTAGTCTCTCTCTCGTAGCATTTCTTTGATCTTTGTGTCCCTTGGCTCAACTTTTAAGAGTCGTGTTGCTGCCGACGTCTCGGACAGGCAGGCACTGGATAGATAGAACTTATCTGGGCAAACCCCACGTCCCCACGCAAGCATTCCGAACACTGAATTTGCAGTTGATTTGGATGACAATAAAGGTGACATGTAAAATTGGGATGGGCACTTAGTAACTGCAACATGGCATCTTATGTACGTGGCTTTGTTATGTTTTCTGTGTGTTTCAGGTGGAACTGTGGGAGCGTGTCGGCCATCCCTGTTGCTCTCTTCTAGAAACATGGTCCATGATGCAACCACGCACAAATGAACCACATCTCATCTCAGCAACAGCAGCAGCATTACAAAGATATATGAACCAAATCAGCACACGCAAGTTCCACTAGTCCAACTCCACCAACACCACACGAGCAGATCCATCATTATCGTGATGATGTTCATTGATATTCATCCGACCCATGGATGATGGATCAATCGTCGGGNAGCATTACAAAGATATATGAACCAAATCAGCACACGCAAGTTCCACCAGTCCAACTCCACCAACACCACACCNCCCTCCACTACCTCCATGCTGGATCGTCTGCCTGCCTAACTATCAGCTTGACAATTTTTGCGTCCTGTTTACCAGATTTACCAGGAGAAATGGATTTAAATGTTATGCACACACACATAAAAAACAATAAACAAAAGGTGCCCGTCTTTAATTTAGTTTATCAAATTACCGCGATGCGGCTACATATTGTTTTTAACGATCAGTTTTTTTCCTGGTTAATCCGCACTCTTAGGTTAACAAGGAAATCGAATTTATTAAAGAGAAAACAAAGGAAAGACCGAAACCGGAAGATTTAGCCAGAGACTGTCATCTATCAAAAAAGGTTAGCTTGGCTCCAGCACGCTGCTGTTATTTCTCCATGGCCTAGATCCAGGCCCCGGTACCCGGTGGCCGGTACCGACCTACTGGCACNAAATCGAATTTATTAAAGAGAAAACAAAGGAAAGACCGAAACCGGAAGATTTAGCCAGAGACTGTCATCTATCAAAAAGGTTAGCTTGGCTCCAGCACGCTGCTGTTATTGCTCCATGGCCTAGATCCAGGCCCTGGTACCGACCTACTGGCACTGGACATTTTTGGACATTTATGCAGTAACCTCGGACAGATGACCCTTCACCATCTACTTCGGTTGGCTAAGGTTCCGGTAACAGCCAGTCATGTTGAGGTCATTATTGGATGGTTTGAGTGCGATTAGAATTTGCAACTTTCAGGGATTGCTCGGCAAGACAATAGGCAAACACTTTAATGACTTAGTCTTGATTACAAGATAAGTCTTAACTATAATACCATGAGCTAACCACCCGACAGTTTAGTATAACCTGAAGCAACCACTTAAAACCACTTATCACTGCGTCTCAACCATCTCAACGAGTGAGTGACGTAGGCTTTAGTTTTTTGCGTTGCTACCGAAAACTCACATTTTGCGTTACGAACGACACAGTTACGGAAAACAAGCAATGACATCCTTCCCCCATCACATGGGGTAATCGTCTATTGGCCTGTTGTTACGCCTGTACCTGCAGCAACAGGTATTGCAACAAGTGATGAAGATACGTGCCAGAGCTGGGCCTCAGTCCTGAGCCCTCACGTGGAGACAACCACAACTACTCTTGCAATAAGTGAGTTCACGTTCTTGCCTTCCTTTGTAACGAGTGTCTATTGTCTGTTATTTAGTACACAGGTAGTGCCCGTCTGGGTAAAGCAAGGAAGGCTCATTTTCTGTTACTGTGCTTCTGCAGTCTGCTTCTTCATGTTCCAGGGATCCGAAGAAATTTGAAAGAATTTTCACCATTTTTATAACTCAGCAGCGCCAATGTCCTGGTTTATGACGTTGCCCCGGGAAGGCAAGCTCCTCCTGGAGTTTTTTGCGTTAAAAATGGTTTCGCACACCTCGCTTACATGCTATTACATTACAAAGGGACAGGGAAAAATATTCTTCTGACAAGTGGGTAGGAAAAATGGGTGAATCAGACAATAACATGAAGGGTGGAAGAGAGGTATGGCCATTAGTTCTGTAATTTTTAAAAAGATTAATCATTTAAAAAGATTAATCATCTACCCTACTGTGTGGGTAGAGGTTTTGCTACCCTATGAAGTTTTGTTACGATTCATTGGTTTCTCTCAAAAACAAGTTTAATGAAGAAGCCATGGAATGAGATAAGTTTGACTTGGCTATGCTTATCTGATCTTCCATCTATCCATGGTTGCCTTGCTGCCCTTGCATTGCCCTGTCCCAGTTAATTTAATTTCGATCATATGCATCTTTCTTTAGTGGCAACCAGGTGTACTATGTAAAATGAAAATAAGTGCGACTTGGATTTCAATTTTAATAAAACATGCCAATCACTGCTAGAAATAATTATCATGCTGCTGGTCTCATCTTCCGTTAGTGCTGTTTGCAATTACGTTCTTTCTTTTACTTTTCTCACTTTGCTTTGCCGTTGTTCCTGTTGCTGGGCTGCTGCTTCCTCTTCCAGGTTCAGCCCCTTTCCACCTTTTTTTAGCTCTTTCTTTTATCACGGGCACAAACCACCCCCACTAAAAAAAGCCGCAGCAAGATTCTCAGATTAGGAAAATCCAGACCGTAGACCGTGCCAACCCAAGAATAATCTTGATTGTGATTATCACAACCATGAAAACCGTTTTAAAAACAATGCACTCAAGCAGGAAAGGTGGGAAAATAATTTTTTAGAAAAAAACGAAAGATGAAAAAATAATTGGTTACAAATACGGTGGTGATGAGCCATCCCCCACAATGGAGGCAGGCTTCTTCCATGCCCATCTTCCTTCCTGCAATGGATATATCCTTTTCTTTAAAAATAATATATACGGAAAAGAGACTCTTCCAAACGATCATATTTCACTCCCTACCAATTCCATAACGTATAGCATGGCCCTGCCCCAATATTTCTGGGTGCCCATACTTTGTCCACTGCTATGCAAATAGACCCAAAATCACTAGCTACACAATCAGATTCCTATACGTAAAACATCGACGTAAAATCCGATCTATCTCAGATAGTCCGATGTTAGTGTTCCACGTTACACGGACAGCACAGATGATATAATTTTAAAGGAGCATCCGCGATCAGAGACAAAAGAGGAGATATGGGTGAGATGGAGGTCCAAGTGTGCCATGATTAATTAAGATGCACATCAGGATAAAGTGATTGAACACTCATGATAAGGAAGGCCCAGCAGAGCAAAGACTCTAGGGAGGGACCAAAAAAAGGGCCGATAACTGAACAAAGGAAGCATGACGCCATGGCCCAGAGATGCCTCAGCAAATAGACTATTATAAAAAGCCAGCAAGCAAGAATCTGCTGTGAGTGAGGTAGAGATATTATGCTATAACATTGCAAGAGATATTATGCTATAACATTGCATGCTACTTGCTTTGCAGAATCCATGGGTGGACAACTGGACGGCAATGAATGATTCATGGAATTTGGCCCGACAATTCCGTGTAAAGAACACCATTACAGGAGCAGCAACGAAAGTATCTTATCCTACATTTTTCTTACTGGGATTAGAAAAAGCAGAGTATGACTCACAGGTTGAGGAGGAGGACCCAGCACACCGGGGCATCAGCCAATGAAGCCCTTTGTGATTTGCCCAATGCACGTCTCATAGGATTGCGGAAGAAGAAAGGAAGCTTTCTTGCTACGATCATGGCTTTGGTTTTGTTTATGTTAGGCAAGTTAGACAAGTGGAGCAGGGTTGTGAGAGAGAATGAGACGGCAACAAGCTACTAACGATGGGGAAGAAAGGAAAGTAAGGCAAACCTGGAGTAAAACACTGGGCTAGAAAATGGTAAAAAATATATACAATTAGTGCAAGTGATCCATTACAAAATGTGTGCATTTCAGGATTGACCGATGCTCTATCTCGCTACAGGCAAGCTGCAAGCTGCAATTTCATCTCTCGTGAGCTTTGCGTGACACTAAAAACAAGTGCCAAACTCTTAGCATGGTTTGCCAAAGTTTTGTTCTTTTGTGTTTTTTAACAGCCTTTTGACCGGGGAAAAAAACCCTCAAATGTGCTATTAGGATTATTA
>MNCI01038164.1:207931-219395 GCA_015680685.1 Gnetum montanum | reverse complement strand
GTCGACGAGGGTCTGAAAGGCCCCTAACATTCCATGAACAACACTTCATTGGGTTTGTGTAGAAGAAGGAGGATCCTCCTCAACCACCAAGGCCTTAAAAGAATTCCTGGATTCAAAGTTGTTAACTAGAGGACGTCGATCACTTGGTCTTTTGTTAAAGGACTGGCTAGCACTAGTTGATGATCGGTGCCCTTTAGGGAAGGCACTAAAGATAGGGTTATCACGTGTGACTGAGGCATAAGATTTCCGGGTAATACGCTCCCAGCCACTAGTAGCATCTTTTGGGGCCCCTTCCTGATTAAGAGGAGTCTTAGTAACATTAGTATCATCAATTCTCATATCATCCACATCGGACATCTTAGAATCCGAAGAAGGAGGTTTAGTTGGTTGATCCTCGACATTATCCTATTAGGATTATATATATATATATATATATATAATTGGATGTAAACATTTACGCAAAACAAGGGCCAACTATTACAGTGGATGAACAAAAGACCCCACATGTAATTTCAAGATGGAACCCTTTACGAAACAAAAATCAAACATTAAAAATTGGTACCGTTTGGACACCCATGTCTTATCGTGTTTTATGATGGGGTAGGAGTTCGGTAGGTAAGAGTTTGATCATTGATGCGGGAAAACAATGGCAATTGGCAACTATGGCTTATGGACATAGTCAACACCGGCGAATGAAGCAATGCTCCAAAGAGAAGGTTCACGGGCAAATGGAGCGATGATCAGGAGAAGGTTGTTGGGTTCATAATGACACCATCCCTATAGTTAATCGATTGTAAGTCCCGGTATATCATTTGTAGGTTAGCAAGTCATCTAGTTGTAGTGTAAGCTAGTCCTTGGAGGTATCCCACACTAGGAGGCCATTCGTTGATAGCACCAACCAATAAGAACCAAAGGGGTCAATATTGTTATTGAAAACCTAAAATTTCATGACTTGTTCCCTACAGCGTCATCACTTTTCTAGTGGTTTCTTAACAAGTAGGGGTGGATGATGGGTAATTGGTGAAGGACTAAAGCTTTGGGCAACAACTAGAGGAGGTGCATTGAGAAGTGAAGTAAATGGGATCGAAGTCATGGGAAGGTTTGAACAATGTGCAGAAGCAATTGGTAGTGAAGGAAGGGTCGTCATCTTCAAAATTGGTAGTGAAGGTGGATTCTACTAGGAGAACTAGGGGAAGAGGTGATGGATGACTAGATGAAGCTAATAAAAAAAATCCATAATGGATGAGCTATCCATGGATGCCATGGTCATTCATACTTAAGTGTTAGGATTTGCTATCATGCAGATTGACCAGTGATGTCATAATGCTGGTTTGAGGTAGTAGCATTGTTTCTTAAGTATATTTTCTCTAGGTCATAGATGTTAGCTTCCATAGCAATGATATCATTGAACTAGCCAGCTTGTGAGCTAGATTGTGGCTAAGCCTAAGGAGCGAAGGGGTCTACAGTAGTATTAGCAATTAGGAAGTTGGGGGAGTGGCAATAGGTAAGCTGATCAAAGGGCCAATAGGGGGTGAAGGGGTAGGGGAAGTGGGGTAAGGGTAAAGGATTAGAAGTTGAGATAGTAAAAGTATCAAGGTATGACATGGATAATGGGCATGAAGATGGATGTTAGGGGAGGGGTTGACTAGAAGGCCAAGGGAGGGGCCAAAGTTATTACTTCAAGTATGATTGAGGACAATGATTTGGTACAAGATACAAGCAAGGGCATGGAAGTGAACATGGGGTTGGGTGCTATACAAGGTGGTAGGATATGAGGCAACTGAGAGGCTAAGGGAGGGGCCATATTTATTAGTTCAAGTGTGGTTGGAGATGATGATGCAACAGGGGGCAAAAGGGGATGCAAAATAAAATACTATGTCTATTGTGTTCATATCATGTCAAAGATTTGATGTGTTCTAACAGGTTCAACATGCTAGTTTATGTATATATGGAGTTACATCGTGAACTTTGGTATACATCATGACCACGTATAGAACCATCTACGATGTTGAATAATGAATGTTAAGTTATTTATGTTAAACCAAGAACACTAACTATTAATAACTAATTTTTGTGTATATGTATTCCTTGGACATGATTGTTCCATTGTTACTATTTCACTATTGATCCTTGTTTAATACTTGTGAAGAATAATAACATAGAATAGCATGACAAAGTTACTTGATTTTTCTATTTATCTTTACTCTTCTTAATTTATATATTGAATATGTATAACACTGTATGGATTTAATCAATGTACACTATGTATATCTATCTTATTATTTATACTCATTAAACTAATTTTAATATCTTAGACTTGGTGAGCTCAATATCACAAACCCTTATCATATCAAGGACATTAATAAGAGGTTGCTTCTAAGTAGTGCTTTGCAATGTGGTTGCTCCTCATCCAAAGGTATCATTTGTTGAGAAAATCCTTAAATTCTACTAGTTGGTAAATCTCCTTGTGTGGATTCATGAGGAGAATCTTGGAGTGGAGCTTAGTGTTAAGTGGCATGTAAACATAGAAACATGTGTCTATGAGTTTGATCTTGTTAGCCCTTTGATTATCCAAGGTAATCACCTCACCAAATTCTGAGCCAATGGCAAGGAAAACCTCATGATTTCAAAAATCAATTGTGAATATGAAGAGTCACATATAAATTTGAATAGAATGTAGATACTACCTCGCATTTTTGCAATTATTGCCAAGACTAGAAGCCAAAATTTTTTAGTAGAAGTGGTTAGTCATCACAGGGCCAAGTGTCCATTAATAACACCTCGTTGAATAGGAACAATGTTTGTTGCCTTTCAAAGGTGCATTAAGTTAACTAAAATCATTATTTATGTGTCCATTACACTACAGTGTGGGGACATGACCAAAGAATGTATTGATGTGAATGTGCTAGTATCCTTATGTTTGACATTCCACTTTTCATAATGGCACTATGATTTTGATATTATCATACATGTGTTCCTTCAAGAAATTAGATTTTTGATTAAAAAACATCATCTTTTGGGGTTGCAAGGGAAGTAAATGAGGATTGTCCTAAAAGGTTAGACATGACTTAACTAAATGATCATTTAATGAAAGTCGATTAGTTAATCATGTGGATGCATCCACGCATCCACATTAATGCAAAGCTACTAAATGCATATATAAATGCATGTACCCATCACATTTATGATATCATTTGATCAAACCCCTTGTCAAACTCTTATATTATGTTTTTGTAAAAGTTAGTGAAAGTCACGAAGTGCCCATAGTGTAAACCAAGTGGATTAAACAAAATTTTATTCAAGTAAACATGTATCTGGCCACATGTTCTTGTTAGCAATAAAATCAAGATCCATTTTCTTCATTGTAGAAATTGGCCTAGCAATTTAATTTATTTTCTTGTAAGTCAGTTTAATGTTATTTAATTTCTTAAACTTAGTAGTTAATTAATCTACTTTCATCGCACTTAGCTAATTCACATGACTACGATCAAATTTGAGTATAAACACATTAACATTTAGTAATCCTAATAGTGAATACATTGTACATCCAACAGTTAACACCTAGTAAACCAGCAATGCTAATGCATGTTCGGGATATGTACGACAAGTTGAGAATGGATACTTCATGCATATGATAAATTAGATTTCTTTCTTGCACATAGATTAATTAGTTTAATATTATAATAACAAAACCTCGATCACATGCCTCAATCATACTTAACTATATGAATTGAGCTTGGAAAGACAATGACCAGTGATCCAACACGAATGCTTATGATCTATATGGTAAGGCGTAGGGTCTACTTTTTAGCTAGTATTTTGGATAGAGTCATTTAAGGACTGTTGTTAGTGCCTAAAATGATTAAACATTCAAAAATTATAATATTCTATTCAAAGGCATAATTATTAACTATAAAATGTCTTGTTCCCACAAGGTAGATTCCTTACTTACTAATGATTCAACAAGAGTACATGATAGAATCACTAAGAGTAGATACAAGGTGTCGTAACAAGAAAGAGTAGTCTACCAACATTTGGATCTATCTCATCTATATTTCACCTTCATTCTTCACCAAGATGAACAACTCTAATGAAGGGATCTGAAAAAAAACATTGTATTGACACCTAATCATTAGGTTCCATCAATGCTTATGGTGGCATTGATGAAAGTTGGACTTGAAGTAGGAGCTCTTGACTACCAAGTTATTAATGAAAACCCTACCAATCCATTGAGGCCCAATTGCAAAAGACTATTTCATGGAGGTAGGTCATGAACCCTCTAAGGGAAAGAGCACTACTATTCACCTAATATCATAGTTAAAAAAGAAGTATATAGATTATTGTTTTGGTCAATCTCAACACAAAAATCCTTGATCCCTTAGTGGAAATAATATGAACCATTCATGCCTACATTTGACCTTAGCAAGCAACCAAGACAAGTTCAGAATATGACCCAAGATAAGAGGGACCTCAATCTTAAGGTCATGTAGTAGACAATTAAGAGAACATCAAAGGGACTAGTAAAGAAGAGAAAGTTAGCATAACACTACTAGTTCTTTATCCTCATCCTCTTCATTCTCATTGTGAAGCTGTAACTAGGATGAACATGGCTAAGACATTATCGGAAATTATCATAGACCAATTGGTGATGACAGAAGAAACCATCATAAAGATGACCAACAAGAAGGTAGGTAAGAGCTTAAGATGGGCATAGAAATGAATGAAGGCATACTAGGTAATATCGTAGGAGACATGGTCATGACAAGGATCATGAGGATCATGATGATTATTATGAACCATTGCTTACTATAAGAAGTATGATCAACATTCATAAAGAAGTATACATCATTATGAGGCATCATAAGGATAGCTAAATCAAACAACTAGATATGAACAACATTTCTAAATTTAAAGGAGGCTACAATGTAAATGCATAGCATGATTTGCAAGTTTTCCATGATACATGTGCCTTGCAAAATATTGAAATAGAATGGTAAAAGCTGAATCCCTTTCCAAGGACACTTATTAAAGAAGTAGAAACTTGGTACAAGTCTTTGGAATTAAAATCCATTAGGAGGTGAAGTACAATGCTAGAGCTATTTAATGACAAGTATCAAACATGTTCTTAAGTATCCAACTTGAGGAAATAGATTCAAGGTTGGAGATAAGGCAATCATGAGTCTCTTGATGCAGCATTAGGCAAGTATTATTCTCTCCTTCACTAATGCTCAGGCCATAACTTCTCTCAATATGAACAACTACTTCCTATCATAGATAAACTTTGAAATTATTTGAGATGAGCATCCATGAGATCCAAAGGCTCATTAATCAAGGGGCAAAAGAGGAAGGTGAACTAAAAAAATAGAACATGAGAAGCAGTTCAACAAGAACTTCTTTATCCATAAAAAAGATATTCATCTTTGTAAGCCTCATGAAGAAACACCATTAGAGGAAGTAGTGCAAAGAAAAACCTTACTTGTTGAAAAATCAATTACTAAAACATTAGTTAAAATTAATAAGATGTAATAGACAAGAAATTTCAAATAATGTTTAAGATTATGGAGGAGAAGTAGAATAGGAAAGAGTGATAAACAAGAAGAAGAAGAAGAAAAGAGATGCAAGTAAGGATTATTATCAACAGAAAGGGAAAGTAGCTGTAGTAGAAGAGGTTGTAGACTTTAAGTTGGAGGATAATGGCTATGACATTTGCCAATATGAACATCCAAAGGGATGTTATCTGGTAATGTCTCATCTTTAGGAGTCAAAGGTTTATATCTTAAATCTAAAGTTCATCAAGAAGCAAATCCTGAGAAGGGTACATTATCCTTAAGGCAACTGTCAAAAACCATATCACCAATAAGTAAGACACCTCATCAACCTTAGAAGCACTATTAGCAGTGGCCAAACCCACAATCATTGGAGATGCCACCACCAAGGTAGCAATATCCTTATAGACAACTTAATTCTTACAGGTACTATGTTTAGCAACATGTATCTTCTAGTGGCTCTATCACACATGTGTCTACTCACCGTTATTATCCTATGGAGTACCATAGACCTACTAATCCACATGCTAAATCTCCTTTCACTTACACTCCTCATCCTTCATAGCACTCTCAAGCTCATCCCCCAAATCCTTTCCCATTTACTCCACTAATATAAGGTGAGATCCCTTTGTAGTTATCATAGCAAAATTCCACAAGAGTAATGAACTTGTAGATGCATGGTAAGTCAAGTGGTTCTAAGCATAAGCCTTAAAAGTAACCATTTTTGTGATCAACCAATCCATCAAAACATCCACATGCATTTGTGGCTATGAACCCTACACCAACTACCTCTCAACCATACAATGAGTCACCTTTAAAGCAAAGTCCTTTCCAAATACAAATTGTCATGTTAACTCATGTAGTCATAGACTAGATAAAAGCAAGAAACCTTTTCAAAAAAAGAACTAATCTAGGAAGTCCCTTAACCTATTTACAAATTCATGTAAATGCATCATGTAAGGCTCTAGTAGACTCAAGTTCTAGAGTCAATATGATCTCTCAAGAGATGTACAAAGCATGGAACCTACCAACACTTAAGAAATACCAAATTTGATTACAACTTGTAGACCAATCCATCACTATTCCTTTGGGACTAGTGAAAGGTATTACAACTACCATTAGTAGTTGGTCATATCCTACTAATTTCTTGGTGATTCTTATAGGTAATTACAAGAGAAAATTGTCCATCATCATGGGAAAAGCTTGGCTAAGCACCATTGATGCCAAATTGGGAATCATGAACCTTTCCTTGGAAATCTCCAAGAAACAAAACATGATATGGTAGAGAAGAAGAGAGTTCCATGCATTGCAGATAGTGTCGCAAGGGTGTAATTCCATGCAAAAGATATGGATCATCAAACAAAGAATAGTCACAATATGCAAATCATATTCTAGGGTAAAAAATGTGTAAAGATGCATGTACACAACAACAACAAAGTAGAATGGAACAGGGTGGTTAAATCTAGATGAAAGCTCTAGTTCAACTATTTACATGAAACAAATAGAAGCCCTCACAAGCATGTATATTGATAGATTGGACAACATGAAGTAGCTTAAATACCAACTCTCCAATGCAGAACATAGACAAGATGTAGACATGCACTAGGAAGAGTTGGAAATTCTAGAAACATTTGAACCAGAGTCCCTGGAACTGAAAACATTACCAAAATTACTTATGTATGTGTTTTTGAAAAAAGGAAAATAGGAAATTATGAATGTAAAGCTTACAAAAGATCAAAAATAAAAGCTATTGACGATGGTGAAGAAATTACCAATAATAATTGGCTGGTCATATGATCATATTATAGGAATAGATTCACACATATGCTAACATCAAATCTACATGGATTTTGCCATTAATCCTAAGAGATAGCTATAGTAGAGGTTGAATCCCAAACTAAAGTAGGTGATTATAAAAGAGTTGAAAAAACTCCTTAAGGTCAAGTTCATCTACCCTATTACATGTAGTTTTTGGGTAAGCCTACTTGCCATTTGATGAACCGTGATATTGCGTACGCGATATTGTGTACGCAATATCACATCCACCACACGATATCGTGTACGCGATGTCACGTCCTGCCTCATCTTCTATAAATAAAAGGCAGCGCCCTTAGTTCACATACAATTAGATTTAGACCCTTAGCTAGACTCTTGCAGTTTTGTAATTCCAAAGATAGAATTATTTCTATGTGCCTATAGTAGGAGTCATAGAGTGAACAAATCTTTAGTCGAGAAATTTGTACCCGAGCACAATTTTGTGTACAACAATAAAGATGAACTTTATGATAAACCTTGCAGCATACAAATTAAGCGAATTAGTAATTAATTATTATTTAATGCTTTCCTAGTTAATTAATATCTCTCTCAACCTTCAACCCCCTTAGTTAAATACACTCCATATGATTGGTTTGAGCATGCATGTAACACTTGGTAACCTAGTAACGATTAGCGTTTGGTAATCCCAGTAGTGTTGCACTAGTTCAGGATGTGTACAGAAAGTGGGAACAAATATTGGTGTTAAGAACATTTAGAAACTAGTTAATGAATAGTTAATGTAAGTTAGCCACTTAGTTCTCTCTCCCTCTCCTTTATTAGCAGAAGACATAAAAAATACAAAAGCTATAAAAATCATATACCTCAAGCTTACTTAACCATTCAACCGTGACAATACAAGTAAGTTTGGGAAGACAACGATTGATTAACCCTGAGTGTTCCATTAAGGCACATAAGCATTTGATCCTTGGAGTTCGACCGGATCATGTGTGAAACACTCATAGTCGTATGGTTGAGTGTAGGGGTACCTCGCCACTCATCATTGGTGTCGTTGCTAGGGACTTAGTTTTTTGTGTGCTACGTAGAACATAGGAAATCATTCATATCATTGGAATGTTAGAATGAACCCTTAGGGTTAATCAAAGAAAGAGGAGACAACAGTGCATTGCATACCGAACAAGACAAGATGCCTTCTTCTTCGCATAAGAGTACTTCACTGCCTAGGACTAACGCAAGAGGCAGTCTACAACATAATACACATAACCATGATCTAACAGTTCCTCAACAGTTTCGTGTGGTATATACTCATCCTAATGAGTATGTACCCGATTTCACCTTTATTCTCCACCAAGACTAACAACTGCATTGGAGAGACATGGAGGGTAACATAGTGTTGCCTCCAGATTGATCAGTTCCCAACATGCTCAGTCATGCTCTCACACGAATGGGCATGCCACTTTTATATGCAGAATACGTTGCACGTGATCATGACTCAAGAGACTATCATGCCACAGAAGCACAACGTCAAAGGGACTTGCAACAGGAGAAATACCATACATCTTTGAAGGGTAAATGGCCCCATGATGCTCTGCACATTTTGAGTGAAATTGAGGATGGTGAACCTACCTCAAGAGTTTACCCATGAAATGATGTTCCTCCTCCTGACATTGGTCAGTGGGTGGTGTATCAAAACCTCCACTCCACTATTCACAAATCTGGTCCTGATACCCATGAACACAAAGTGGTCAACGAAGGAACATGAACATACGATAAGGGCAGACATTCTAATCATGATCACCGAAGAGAAGGTAGAAAACACCATCATGGTGATGGGTCTCCTTCTTCTTCACCTTCATCATTATCTTCACCCTCTCCTTTAGTGTTTGGACACAGTCATAGGGAAACCAATCTTGAGGATAAGGAAAACGAAGTGAAAGTCATCGACGAGATAGTTGAGAACAAGGATGAGGGCACTCTAAAGAATGAAGGCATAGAAGAAGGGAGTGTAGGGAACCGTGTAGACACCATAGACGCTATGAACAAGATGATCATGAGGAACCCCTACTCGCAACTAGAAGCATGCTAGATATAACGGAGGTCGTAAGAGTTCCAACAAGGCACCAAATGGATAGTAGGATCAAGAGGTTAGACATGAACAACATCCCACGATTTGAAGGGGGATACAACGCTAATCCTCAAAATCATTTACAATCATTCCATGATGCATGTGCCTTACAAAACATAGAAAATGAATGGCAAAAGCTGAAATTTTTTCCCAAGGATACTAGTGAAAGAAGCTAAAAGCTGGTACTGGTCCTTAGAACCAGAATCCATTCAGAGGTGGAGTACAATGTTAGAACTCTTCAATGATAAGTACCAAACGTACTCGCAAGTGTCTAACCTGCAGAAGCAAATCCAAGGATGGAAGCAAGGAAACCATGAACCCTTGGATGCTGCCATGGGCTGCTATTATGCACTGTTACATTGTTGCCCTGGCCATGGTTATTTGTAGCGAGATCAACTAGGCCATCTCGTGGATGGACGTAGGCATGAAACAAGAAGAACCCTTGGAACGTATGCCCAATGAAGTTTATTAGAGCTTAGGTCTCATCAAATTCATAGACTGCTAGAGCAAATTGCCAAAGAAGAAGGTGAGCTATGAAAGAGAGAAAGTGCGAAAGAATACAACCAAGATCCTTCCCTTCGAAAAAGAGGAGTGAGATTTTGTGAGGAGGAAGAAGCGTCACCACTCAAAGAGATGGTGAATAGGAAAACTTTGCCTCTCCAGAAGTTAACATCAAAAGTATTGGCAAAGGTAGACCAAATGTGGGACTCCCTGGATAGTAGGTTTGAAATTGTTCTTAAAATTGTTGAGGATTCTAGGGGAGTGAGGTAATGACTACGACAAAAAGAAAAAGAGAGAAGTGGAAAATGCACTTAACAAGGGTAAGGGAAAAATGGCCATCACAAAAGAGGTTGTGGATTTAGACACGAACAATGATAGTGGATGCGAGATATGCCAATACGGCCATCCTAAGGGATGTTGTCTAGTGATCTCACATTTACAGGAGTCTGGGGTGTATGCACTCAACCCACGACTAAATAAACAGTAAACACCCCGACGGTTACCTTATCCCCAAGGTAACCCAAGGCAATTCCACTAACCTTCAACATATTATCCAAGTGGAACTCCACCACAACCCATTGAGCAACATCAACAATGGCAATACCCACAGTCATGGGGGATGCCACCACCAAGGAAACAATACCCATACCGACAACTTGACCCATATGGCTACTATGTGCAGCATCCAATCTCTCCATGTGACTCTGTTGGTCACATTACATCACAAAATCACTACCAAGCCTGTGAGTATTATCGAACTCCTTCTCCTAGGAGAGATAGCCCACAAATATACCATTCTTCAAATCCATCCATAGCTCTCACACCAATAGCTCCATTAGCACCCACTCCAGTAATGCAAGGGGAGCTCCCTACTCAACCGCAGCAACACAATGCCACAAGGGCTATAAATCCTCAACCCACAATTGGTTTTGACAACCATATGAAGAAAAGACCTTTATTTAGAACCAACAGTCCAACCAAGCCCTTACAACCACAAGCGGTTAAACCTCTGAATGCCTCCCCATCAAATAAAGCTTCAGAGCTCCCTTCGAACCAAACACTGAACTCAACGCATACGATCATGTTAACACATGTCGTTACTGACTGGATCAAGGCTAGCCACCTTCCCAAGAAATTCTCTAATCCTAGAAGCCCTCTAATCTATCTCCAAATTGTTGTGAATGAGCCATGCAAAGCTCTTCTGGATTCAGGTTCTAGAGTCAACTTAATATCGCAAGAAATGTACAAAGCTTGGAACCTTCCTCCATTGAAGAAGAGAAATATTCACCTAGAGTTGGCTGACCAGTCGATCATTATTCCCTTCGGACTGGTGGAGGACATCATCACCACTGTGTGTGGGTGGTCGTACCCAGCTGATTTCCTAGTGATACAAGTGAATAACAGTAAAGGGGACTTCATAATCATAATGGGAAGGGCATGGCTAAGTACTATAGATGCATGCCTAGGAATCTGCAATCTTTCCCTAGAAATATCTAAGGAGAACACTTTTGGAAAGATC
>MNCI01038164.1:152243-207757 GCA_015680685.1 Gnetum montanum | reverse complement strand
AATTGTGTGCAGAGATCATGGGTTGTGCAAAGTTTAGCATTGCCTGCATGCAACCGGTGTGCACAAGATATTAACATACAAAAGTGCCTGTATGTAGTAGCCACACGACAAGAAGACACCCAATGGCTGATAGCTGATTAGGAGAGCAACTCATTGATGTGCATGGAACTAATTGAGGAAATAACTTGCACTTACATCAAAAGCATAGACGCACTAGAGCAAGTTCGCTGCCAACTTCCAAGCCTTAACCTTGAAAACATCAACTGGGGGAAGTTGGAAATGCCTAAGAAATTCAAATAAGAGCCCCTAGAATTAAAACCATTGCCCACCAATTTGGAAGATATGATCCTTGAAAATGGAAATCCGATAATCATCAACGCAAGACTTTCTTCCAAACAAAAAGGAAGACTGTTGAAAGTAATAAAAAAGTGGTCAAAAGCCTTTGCTTGGTCATATCCTGAATTAACTGGAATAGATCCTAGGATATGCTAGCATAGGATTTACACTAACCCATCCATGAAACCTTGAAAACAACCGCAGAGACGATTGAACTCAAAATTGAAGAAAATTAGTAAAAGAAGAAATAGAATAGCTTCTTAAGGTTGGGTTCATATTTCCCATTGTTGATAGCAAATGGGTTAGCCCTTTGGTAATCGTGCCTAAAAAGGGAGGCAAATGGAGGATGTGCATAGATTTTAGGCCAGTGAACATGGAAACATTTAAGGATCACTTTTTATTACCATTTGTTGACCAAGTCTTAGACACCATAGTAGGGCATTGCTATTATAGTTTTCTGGATGGTTATAGCGAATACAACCAAATACAGATAGCCCCAAAAGGCCAAGCCAAGACAACATTCACCAGTCCTTGGGGAACGTTTGCGTATAAAAAAATGTCGTTTGGCTTGTGTAATGCTCCTGCCATGTTTCAACGCCTAGTTCTAAGCATATTGCAACAACAAATAGGGAATGGAGTGGAAGTCTTTATGGACAACTTCTCCACCTATGGAATAAGTTTTGATTAAGCCTTGGACTGATTAGAGCAAGTGCTAGAAAGATGTGTAGAAACCAATCTAAGGATCAATTAGCAGAAAAGCCATTTAATGGTCCAAGAAGGCATAGTACTTGGGCATAAGGTTTCACATGCAGGAATAGAGGTAGCCTAGATAAAATTAGGGTCATCCAAGGAATCACCCGTCAATCGGAAACCATCAAAGACATTCGGTCATTCCTTGGACACACTAGCTACTATAGGAGATTCATTGAGAACTTCTCCAAGATTGCCAAATTGTTGGTAGAGCTAACAAAGAAGGATGTACCTTTTGAGTCAACCAGGAAATGTGAACAAGCATTCCAAACATTGAAACAAGAGCTAGTAGAAACTCCCATTCTACAAGCTCCTGACTGGTCCAAACCATTCCGCATCATGACTAATGTGTCCAATTATGCGTTAGGAGCCGTACTTACATAGTTAGATGACCAAAAACACCCTTACTACATCCACTATGCAAGTAGAAGTATCGTCGGTGCACAACTTAACTACACAACTACAGAGAAAGAATTAATGGTTGTAGTGTTTGCACTGGATAATTTTAGGCACTATGTGTTAGGTTACAAAGTGTTCATCCACATGGATCGTAGTGCAATTCGATTCCTCATAAACAAGCCAATCGTTAGCCCTCATATTATACGATGGCTGGTAATCCTATAGGAGTTCAATCTAACGATGATCGATCGGAAAGGCATCGAGAACATAGTTGTAGGTCATTTATCTCAATTGCGCTGAGACAGCAAAGAGAATGAATATGTAATGTCTAATCATTTTCTTGATGAAGCCCTCTTTGCTGATGTAGTGAATAATGAACTACCCACGGAGACGAACTGGTATAGTAGCATTCTCACCGATCTTCTTACCCAACAAACACCACAGAAGTTGGACCTTATGAAGAAACAATAGTTTCTTCATAGAGCCAAGTACTTCATGGAGATCAATGGACAACTTTACAAAGTGTGTCCTAATGGCTTGGTTTTATGGTGTGTGGTTGAGGTAGACCAACTGAGAGTTCTCCAAGATGCTCATGAGGGCCCTTGTGGGGGTCACTATGCAGGGAGATGAATAACAATTAAGATCTTACTTGCAGGATATTACTAGCCAACATTATTTCGGGATGCCCATCAATTTGTTCGATCTTGTGAGCGCTATCAATGTGATGGGGGAATGACTACTAAAATGATGGGTCTGCAACAATGGATTCAACCGTTAGAGCCCTTCAACATTTGGGGAATAGACTTTATGGGGCCCATTACACCAATGTCCAATGGAAAAGCCTACATTGTAGTTGTCGTAGAATATCTAGCAAAATGGGCTGAAGCAGCTGCTGTTAAAGACTGCATATGATCTACAGCTACACGATTTGTGCAACAAAAAATCATAAATAGGTTTGGTGTGCCACATGCACTTATTTCAGATAATGGAACACACTTCACAGGTGCAACTTTTCGAAAGTTAATCCAACGCTTAGGAGTTAAACACAAATTGACTACACCTTATCACCCCCAAGCTAATGGACAAGCTGAGGTCACCAATAGGGGGATCACTGAAATATTGACTAGGACATAGCAAGTATAGGTGAGATTAGAGCACTAAACTAAATGATTCTTTTTGGGCATACCACTCCACCTAGAAACTCCCTATAAGCTACTCTCCCTATGAGTTAGTGTACAGAAAACTTCCAACGCTTCTAATTCAAATCAAGCTCCATACACTATCAACAGCTTGTGAGCTCCACCTCAACCTTGATCTAGCATAGAAACAAAGGTTGGCAACTTTAAACATGCTAGAAGAAAACCAATTAGTTGCCCTATCATCAAATGAGTTGCATAATGCATATAACAAGCAACGTCATGACTTGAATATTCAAAAGGTTAAGTATCAACTAGGAGATAAAGTTCTCTATTGGAACCCCACACATGTGCCACAGCGTACAAAATTTCAAACACTATGGGAAGGACCTTACATTATTCATGCAAGCTTTCCTTCAGGGGCCATGACCATATACAAACCTGAGAGCCCTGATAAGGGTTTGTTAGTCAATGTGCAATAGAACAAACCCTTCCATTAATTTAGAATGGCCAGTGCATATAATACCTCTGAGAAGAGATGACCCTACTCACTATTTTGGATCTCCTCCTTCTAACTCAATCATGGGGGAGACGACCACCTCTACTAACCATTCGAGGCCCTCGATANCTCCTTCCAACTCAATCATGGGGGAGACGGCCACCTCTACTAACCATTCGAGGCCCTCGGTACTTTTTTAAGTTTTTGTTTTACACATTTTTATTTTACAAATTTCTTTAATTTTTCTTGTTTTTGTTTTGCACCATCGTTTATACTTTCTCATTTCTTTGTGTGACTATTTATATTATTTCTTGTTTTTGTTTTTGTTTTTGTTTGTTGTTTTCATTTTATTAGATTCGTCACCTAATAAGTGCTCATGATGGTGGTATGAACTGTATTCTATTGATTGCTAATGCTTGATTTTTACCTTTGAGTTATAATGTTGATATTAAGGTATGGTTCTTTTAATATAACAAGCAATGAGTCCACGTCGTCCATGCATCCATGAATTTTCTATGCTCTCTTAGCTTGTGATGAGTCACGTTTTGGGTCGACTGCGATATCGCGTAAGTGATATCGTAGCTTGTCTCCTCATCTATAAATAAGAGGTAGACAGATTAGTGAATTAGTTTTTAGTTAGTTCTTAATTTAAGTTTTTCAATTTCTTTCTCTTAACCCTTTTCCTCTCCATGTATGCCCGCAGTGTGGTGAATGTAATTGTACGACATCCTTTATTCGAGTGTGACGTACTTGGACATGCACATGACCGAAAATAACTATCGAGATTACTTCATCATTGCAGCATTCACTTAGATCAATCATTTAATTAATTGTTATTTACTGCTTTCCTAGTTAATCTTTCTCACCCTCAAACTCCTATTAAACGCGGAATGAGTACGACTTGATTATGACCATTTAAGTGTGATTACTTGGTAACCCAGTAGCGTACCTAGGATCTGCACTTGGTAATCCTAGTAGTAGTCATGCACAAAGTCCAAGATGTGTACGGATAATCAAGGAATGGATGCTCATCGCACTTAGGCTAGCTAGATTCTCTCTCACCCTTTCTCTCTTAACTTAGCAAACATTAGCTTCCATTTCCTTTAGGAGTAGCATTAGATTAGAAACCACATCATACAACTCACTTTGGACTAAACCATACATGACAAAGATAATACTAGTCCAAGTGAGAAGACAACAAACTAGGACCTAAGGCTAACTGTCTAGATGCCACAACTAGTCCGTTTGCGGAGTTTGACCGGATCGCGCGTGTAATGCTTGTATTCGTATGGTTGAGTTTAGGGGTACCTCACCACTCATCAACTTGGAACTATACAATCCCCTTCTTTAACAATACAACTATTAATGAATTGGTGACTGGCCATTTCTCAAACTACGAAAGGACTCAAGGACTGAAAAGGATGTGACTTCAAAGGGATTTGATGCATTTGTGCTGGCTATTCTCTTAGGTGTTTGGATGTTTTCTTCTTGAGTTTTCTTACCATTCTAACATTGCTCCATTATAAGGAAGCTGAGCTAATAAAAATAAGTCTTTGCATGGTGTGGTTCTCACGTAAAAAACAAAAATAGTGAGAATTCAAAGCATACCCCTTAGACAAAATAATCATTTAGGCTACAAGCACTGGTTATGGAACTAAACAAACATGTTCTCTCTAACTAAGGCCCTTTCTCGGTTCCTACTTTTCCCTTTCTCATTTTCCTCGGAATGGTGGTGACTCTTTGGCGGAAACATTCTTTTTACTTCAAGTGGATGGATTAGCCAAGTGTATTAATGCGAAGTCACTGGATGTGGATTGTTTGAGGCTGGATTTGGAATGAGATCTACTCAGTCACATTAACCAAAAATACATAAGGGGGTTGTACACCACCTTGTTCTTGGGACTCCATTCCATTCTCTTCTCCCCATCATTCTTTCTCCATTTTCCACTTCATTGCCTATTATATTAGTAGTCTATATTTTGGTTGATGCATTATTTTCTCTCTGGTGAATTCTTGGGGTTAAGTCTTTAACTCTTGCTCCTAAATGACATTTCCAGAGCCTCCAGACTCTTTGAATGTGGGTTTGTCAGGGCATAAAGTGCATGAACCTACTTTGGGGAGGACCCACTCGCATTCTTATTTGGTGCATTAGTTAACTTCTTTCCCTTAAACATTTTTGCAATCAACATTTTTTGGTTTCAATCCCATCTCTAACATTCATGTTATCAGCGTTGTTGTTGTTTCTTTTTCTCCATCTTTCTTATTCTTTATCTTTTTCCATTCTATCGCTACTAGAGGATCGCTCTTAGTCATGGGGGCCTTGGTCCAATTTTTTCAATTTTTCCTAACCCCTACACCTTGGGTAGTCACTAGTGTTATATCTCTAGAATCCATATTGGCCATATCACAACTCAACCAATGGACCTTACACTGAGGCAAGGTATCAACTGTATTGTGATTTACTTATCCTTGCTCATATGTGACTATGTTTGTGTGCAGATGGTAATCATACAACAATGGACTAGACCTCGAGGAAACACTCAGGATGGGCTATTGTTGGAACGGTTGTGCAAGGAACAAGATTGATAGCGCGGCTATGGATGGACAACGGAAGGTGCAATCTTGGCGTCGACAACAACACATCTTCTCCTTTTCTCTCTATCTATTCTCTCTCAGCTGCCAAATAAGGTTGGATGTCAATTGTGTATAGTGTTCACTATTGTAGTCATGAACACTAATGTTGCCATGTATTGTAATGTTGATCCATTCACATGTCATCCCATTCACCGTTAGTTATCATTCAAGTCAATAATCGCATACCTTCCTAATATTTTGTAAGGAACCCAAGGATGAGTTTTCATTTAGTCATGGGGGTATGATGAACTGCGATATCGCGTATGCGATATCACATCCACCACGCAATATCGTGTACGTGATATCGAGTCCTACCTCATCTTTTATAAATAAGAGGGGGCACCCTTGGTTCACATACAATTAGATTTAGACCCTTAGCTAGACTCTTGCAGTTTTGTCATTCCAGAGTTAGAATTATTTCTGTGTGCCCGCAGTAGGATTCATAGAGTGAACGGATCTTTATTCGAGTAATTTGTACCTAAGCACAATTTTTTGTATGGCAATAAAGATGAACTTTATGATAAACCCTGCAGCATACAGATTAGGCTAATTAGTAATTAATTATTGTTTAATGCTTTCCTAGTTAATTAATATCTCTTTCAACCTTCAACCCCCTTAGTTAGATACACTCAATACGACCGCTTCGAGCATGCATGTAGCACTTGGTAACCTAGTAACGATTAGCGTTTGGTAATCCCAATAGTGTTGCACTAGTTCAAGATGTATACGGAAAGTGGGAACGGATATTGGTGTTAGGAACATTTAGAAACTAGTTAATGAATAGTTAATGTAAGTTAGCCACTTAGTTCTCTCTCCCTCTCCTTTATTAGCAGAAGACATAAAAAATACAAAAGCTATAAAAATCATATACCTCAAGCTTACTTAACCATTCAACCGTGACAATACAAGTAAGTTTGGGAAGACAACGATTGATTAACCCTGAGTGTTCCATTAAGGCACATAAGCATTTGATCCTTGGAGTTCGACCGGATCATGTGTGAAACACTCATAGTCGTATGGTTGAGTGTAGGGGTACCTCGCCACTCATTACCATTATACCAAAGAAGGATGGCCAATAGAGGATTTACATAGATTTTTGGCTATTGAACATAGTAACATTCAAAGACCATTTCCCATTGTCATTTGTAGACCAAGTGTTAGATACCATTGCTAGATATAGTTATTATAACTTCCTAGATAAATAAAGTGGCTATAATCAGATACAAATTATTGTAGAGGCTTAGGATTAAAAAACATTCACAAGTTCTTGGAGAACCTTTTTATACAAGAAGATGCCTTTTGGTCTCTATAATGTACATACAAATTTCCAACACCTTATTCTTAACATCTTCTAATAACATATTGATAATGGTATGGAAGTCCTTCTCGATGACTTCTCCACTTATGGCTTCAATTTTAAGCAAGCATTGGACCATTTGAAGTAAGTTTTAAAACATTGTGTAGAAACTAATCTAAAGCTTAACTAGCAAAGGAGTCATTCAATGGTATAATAAAACATAATTCTAGGGCATCAGATATATATATAAAAAAGGATAAAGTTAGATCTTGAGAAAATCAAGATGATTTTAGAAATTACTTAAAGGTCATAAACTATTAAATATGTTAGATCATTCCTTTGACACATTTGTTACTATAGGAGGTTTATGGAAAACTTATCAAACAAAACCACTAGTGGAGCTAACGAACAAAGACACATTATTTAATGGACTAAGGAATGTGATCACACATTTGAATTGCTAAAGCTAATGTTGTAGAAACTCTAATTCTATAAGTACCAAAGTAGTTTAGACCATTTTACATCATGATAGATCTATCCAATTTTGCATTAGGAGTAGTGCTTATGCAATTAGACAAACAAAAACATTCATACTACATCTATTACACAAGTAGAAGTATTGCAGGTCCATAGTTAAACTACATCACAACAAAGAAGAAGCTAATAGATATGATGTATGCCTTAGAAAAATTCAAGTAATATGTACTTAAATATCTAGTCTTTATGCACATAGATCATAATGCAATATGCTTCCTGATGAACAAACTAATGGTTATTCCTCATATCATATGATGGCTAGTGATTTTGTATGATTTTGACAATATGATGATAGATAAGAAGGGAACAGAAAACATGGTTTCTAATCCTCTATCTTAATTATGATGTAAAAATAAGGTTGAAAAAGAGCCCTTTTCTAACTAATTCCTTGATGAATTATTGTTTGCAAAGGTAACAATGATGACTTCTGACTTAGTTAAGCCATAGTACATAAATTACCTCACCTATTTAGTTACATAAGAGATCCCTACTAAATGGGAGAAGTGAAAGAAGTATCAGTTTCTACACCAAATCAAGCACTATATGAAAATAGAGGGCAACCTCTATAAAGTATGCATAAACAACTTGGTGCGATAGTTTGTACTTGATGAGGATTATTCAAGATACTCATGAAGGGCTTTGTGGAGGCCACTATGCAAGGAGGAAAATGATCATCAAAATCCTCATGGTAGGATACTTTTGGCCAACAATATTTAGGTATGCACATCACTTTACAAACTCTTGTGAATGATGCCAATGTAATGGTGGGATGGCTACAAGGCTTCAAGGTCCATAATAATCAATCCAACCATTGGAACCCTTTGACTTATGGGTAATCAACTTCATGAATCCCATCACACCCATGTTTAATAGGAAGTTCTACATTATTGCTATTGTTGATTATTGTACCAAATGAGTAAAGGATGTAGTAGTAATAATTTGCATAACAACAACAACAACACGATTTTTTCCAGCAATAGATGGTAAATAGGTTTGATGTATCCATGGCAGTTATTTCTAACAATGAAACTCATTTTACATGTGCTACTTTCAAGAACCTAGTGAGACTCTTGGGGGTTGAATATAAACTTACCACACTTTATTACCCCCAAGTCAATGGTCAAGCTAAGGTAAAAAATAGGAAGATTACATGCATCCTTACTTGGATAATTAGCTAATATAGGAGGGATTGGTATATGAAACTCAATGATGCTTTATGGACCTATCACTCAACTTGAAAATTATCTATAGGCTATTTTCCATATCAATTAGTGTATAGAAAATTACTTAAACTTCCCATCCAAATTGAGCTCTATACATTTAACACTCCTTACGAACTTAACATTGACATCAACCTAGTACAAAAAGAATAATTAATGAACCTTAATGTGCTAGATGAAAATAGGAGAGTAGCCCTTATGATGAATGAATTACATAAGGATTATACCAAGTAATGCTATGATGCTAGGATAAGACATGTAGAGTTTCAATGGGAGATACGATTATCTACTGGAATCCGACACAAGTACCTTAATGTACAAAATTTCAAATGTTATGGAAAGGGTCTTATATTATATATTGTACCTTCAAATTTAGTGCTATACAAATTTACCATCTTGATTGCCCATATACGCTACTTTAGGTCAATACACCACAAGTTAAATCATTTAAGGATTTCAAAGTAGCCACACAATTGCATGTGATCTGTACCTATGGTGTAGCTCATTCTATATTTTGTCTCTCTAACCTTAAACTTAGCCTTTGGGGAGATACCAATTTGGTTAGATATCTTGATAGGATCGCTTTTACACTTTTTTGTTTTACAATGTTTTTTTATTTTTTTATTATCAGTTTTCATTTTTTTTTTTGAGTTTTTCTTTTCTTATGAATTTTTCTTTTTATTTAGGTCATTTTATATTTTGTCTTTTATGCTTTAAGTCTTATGTTTTTTTTTTAAATAAAGTTGTTGCTCAAAGGCCAACTTTATGGTTTCTGTTATGTCATATGCTATTAATATATTAGGTAAATGGTTGTATAAAGCAATGAGATCATGCCAGCCATCCTTCCATGAATTAGAGGTCTTCATCATGACAACAAAATGGTTCTTTGTATATGAAAACTAAAATAAACTTATGATCATCATACCTTTATTCCAATGACATGGGCTAACTCAACTAGCTCTTGATATATAATAAACTTCATGACAAGGTTAAAATAATAGTGCTAAGTTACCAGTGAATAAACCAATAGATTATATGACCAAATACAATACAATTTGACTTAATGTCGGTAACAAATGTAGTAAAATTTGAACTTTTTACCTATTGCTTACAAAGCAACATGCATATGGTTTGATCTTTAATTACGGAACAATTAAAACTAATGTGAAGTCAGTAACCTAAACCTTTTACCTATTACTTACAAAGGAAGATGCATATGGTTTTATCTTTAACCACTAGATAATTAAAACCAATGAGAAGTTAGTAACTTGAATTATCATTAATACACTTTGTTACATGTGCCATGTTGTTTGCATTTGGTGTATCCCTTAATTTAGTGAGCCTCATCTAAATGAATGTCTTGCTAATGTTTTTTTTAATAGCAAGGCTGCCCACAAGGATGGTGTGTGTATATGGTCAAGATGATGATAATTCTGTCAAGCATACTATTGATGCGTAAATTTTGGACACATCAATACTCAAAAAACTCATTTAGGAAGACTATTGCCTAGGGTGCCTCTTGTATGGATATGGGAACCTGGGAACAATCTAAGTTGGAGAGGGGCTATGTGACATTTCAAAAAATAAATCCAATGATAATTTTTTAGATTACGTAGTGATGAGATTTAAATGTAACAATTGTTTGAACAAACCCAAAACTTTAACTTGACAAATTGCAATAATAAGTGGAAGTAAAGAAACTTTGAAATAACTAATGTTTGTACTAAACAACATTCCCTAAGGGGCAAAGTTCTTGTCACACAACAAAAATTAACATCCACACTAGCTTAAATGGTAAATAAAACTTAGCTTTAAACTAGACATTAGGTTAGGTTGATTGAGCTAAGGCTACCTCTGCCAGCTAGTCTACATGTATTTCCTCGTCCTTGTCGAGGGAGGAGGAGGAGGTGGCCGTGGTGATGGCACCAGAAAAGGTAACCATGACACTAATGGTGGCACTGGTGTTGTCCACTGTTGCTACTCACAATGTCATTGAAACCCTTGCCACATGGGGAAGAGAGAGGAGATGACACAAAGGGAGAGAGATATGTTATCTCTTGTGGCTACTGTTGCAACTGTTACTACTACCACCACCTATACCCAATTGTTGATGTTGTTGGCTCTTACTGCCTGTTGGCTCATGTTACTTGCCACCATTGCTGACGTGTGTTACCATTGCTACTGCATGCCACCTACCACAAGTTGTTGATACTACTAGCTCCTACTATCGTTGCCTCTCACCATAACGTGTCATCACACACTATTGCTGCTTGCCACTGTCAATGCATGCTTGGGAAGAGAAAGGTTGAGAGAGGGATCCTTCCTTCCCTCATTGTTGCACTGCCTATTTCCATTAATAGTAGCGTGCTGCCTCTCATTGCTACACCTCCATGTTGCTGTCCTTCATCCTCATCATTGTGCTAGTGACCCTCCAAGAGAGAGAGAGCCTAGAGATCATTGTCCTCCCTTTGTGGTTGCTACCTACTTTTTATAAGCAGTTCCATATACCGACACCCAAGCCTCCCTTCTCTCGTTGCTGCATAATGTCTACCACCATGTCCGCACGTCGCTACCATCATGACCGCTCACATCATTCGCTAGTTGTGCCTCTGAATTGGTCTATTTTTTGTTTTTGTTCTCAAAATCATTTGATTTTGTACTAGCTTTCATTAACTAATAAATTGTAATTAGAAATATTCTAATAGCTCCTTACTTCAACAAAAATCATTGCAATATTTATAGTTAACTATAATACCTAGGGAAGCTACATCTTCATAGTTATCACCAAATGCTTACAAATTAACTTCAATGTGATATTTTGTTTCAACAAAGTCACCAATGCCTTTATCAACTTTGAAGTACATTCATAATAAAATTTGCTAAACCGAACAAAAATTTATTTGGTTTTCTATATTCATATCAAAATGGAGCAAAAATGTATGCTAATTGGTTTAATGAGCAATTGTAGTAACCAAAAGCCATCATGCACATTAGTTCCCACTCCCCAAAGTAGCACAGGGAACATTAAACCATATACATTATACTACTACTACACGCCCATATTAAATAAAGTTGTTGGAAACCAGGTTTCTCATTCACACATGACATGCAAAGTGAGCGATTTGTTGCAGGTTGTGGCCATGGAGAATTAGAATCAGAGCAAAGTATCTTTTGACATTTGCAGACAAGAATTGGTAAATTTGTATAGATGGCTAGTAGCTTGTATAGGCTAGAAAAGAGGATGGGGAGCACATTTGGTACATGTTTGCTGAAATGCCTATCGGTAAAGATAGCTAGGACTTTTAATTTTTACGGTATTAAAACTTATTTAAACATGGCCTCGTGCTTAGCATGGGAGGTGTTGGTGCCAACACATACCTGTCAGCCATTGCTGATATCAAAATATTTCCTTCAATGCAAAAGCAGCAGCAAAAATAGCAACAACATTACACAATCCACCATAAACTGGGCATTTGGGATACGGATCTTTCATTTAGCTTTTTCTTTAATTTGTGTTTTTGCTGGTAGCATATGCTTATAAGATCCCTCTCCTTTTGCACTGACACACTAGTCCAGTCCTATTCCAATTCTCCACTGGCTGGTACGTTTCACAATATCTTCACATTTAGTCCACTTTCCGACCGCAGATTTTAATGTTCTTAGAGACCCAACCACGACGGCACAACTGCGTGGAGGGCGAATGCCAAACATGTTAAGCAGCTGGGAAACACACAAACAAACAAACACCACACATAAAAAGTTGAAAAATGATAGGAGGATACATGGAAAAGATAAACACAGCAAGTCGCATGCCATGCCTTTGTCTTGTTTCACTGAATCCTCAATTGTTATTCGTCATGGCCACGGCTGCCACGTCCGATCCTCTCCTGTTTACCGTTCTATTTTCTTTGCCTTCCATGTCACATATACTTGTCCTGTTTTTATCATATATTCCTGTTGTTTGTAAAGCAGCGACATTATCGCCCAGACTCCCATACCCATTGGCTTATGTGCCAGTCCCATTATAATGCCTTCAACAAGTTAAACTGTGCTTTGGTCGATACTGCCAGGTAGCCACTGCGTAACTATTACCTTGGCTAATTATGATCCCACACATTATGATGCCGCCAATAAGTTAAACCGTACTTTAGTAGATACTGCTAGGTAGCCACCACGCAAGTACTACTCGGCCTAATTATGGTTGTCTTTCAGAGCCTCAATGTTCATTAACATAAACCGGTAACACGGTTTTGGAGATTCCTATCGGTAGATCAACAAAACTCTAATTTCTTGCAGAAGCTCAATGTTCATCATAATATTATCTTAACTAAAGATAAGGAAGCTAAACCTTTAAAGTAACTTGGTTGGTTAAGATGAATAAAGGTTCAATGCTCATTCCACCAAGATCAAGTTTAAAATCTAGGTCTTATGACTTAAGAAGTAAAAACTTTAGGTGATAACTCTAACATCTTTTTTGAGGTGGAACCCAAGATTATATATAGTCTAATATGAATTTTATAAATTAACATTAACCACAAAAATTGAACAAATAACTTAATGATTTTAAGTCAAGAATCTTATCACTAAAGTAAAACGCTCATTATTTGAAGGTTAACAGAAGTTGAATAAGGTGACCGGTCTAAACGTAAGTCATCCAGGTAACCGGTCCTGATAAATTAAAAATGCATGTATATCTTTATATAACGGCAATTCAACCGAAGTCTTACCATACCAAAAACAAGTTGATTAACATGATGGATGGAACGACATGCATGTAATATTTATACTGGGCAAGTACATACGGGATGCGTATGACGGGCATATAGATTAATTGTGACCTTAACTTGTAAAATAAGGTCTACAGGCAGGGAACAGTATTAAGCACTGCACGCATGGTCATGATGATTACCATTTGGCAATTTGGCAGCTGCTGCCAGGCTTTGCAACAAAGTTATTCTGTACGTATGCTCAAACATAATGGAGGGATCAATCAGGGATCACCTGCTGACAGAGGCCCCATATTCAAATCAATCAATCTTTCTTAATGTTTTACCTTTCGGCCAATCTTCATCTAGCTACCCCATCTCTCTTTCATCATCTTGATCCGCATCCATAGGATATGGCCCATGCCTGCATTATTTATTTGCTTGTTTAAGTACCCCTTTCTGCTTCTTCTGCTCATGTTTCTGTCTTTCTTTTATTTCTTTTGTGAGATATCGCCGTCACCAGCTGCAATTGCCCGCCTTGTTCAATATTTCTCGCACAGTGTCCTTCTCCTTTGTCTGCGCATGGAGCCTACTTCAGGTTTTTATGCTTTTTCCACAATCACCAGCACTAACCCCGTAAATGATAACGATGACGGGCCATACGATTTTGGATATTAAAAAATTTTTGCGACAACAGTAGAGATGTCTCATGTTCTTTGCCTTAGTCTTAGCCATGTGGATCCCTTGCCAAACCCACATGCAACCACCGTGTCACCATTTGCAGTCAAGTCGTCATCTATGTTCTATAGTTTCAGAAAACTGTGATTAATTAGGAGATCCGTCATATATCGCAAGCTGATTTAAATGGAAACGGACATTTAATCTAACAAATAGTGTTATATTTTTATTGATTTTTTAAGTTTAGTATATTGTTTATTACTAATTCTGATGCCAACAATAACTAAAATTTCTATATTTGATTTTCCACTCTGACTAATCTCTTAGGATGAAAAAAATTGAAAAATGCACTAATACAGGTGAAAATAACTGCCCTATTTTCTCAATAATGATGATTTTAATCTGATTCTTACATCAATTTATTCAGATTTTTTCAATCCGATTTATAAAAAGTAACACAGATTTGTTAATCTGATCCGATTTTAATAATGATGATTTTAGTCTGATTCTTACATCAATTTATTCAGATTTTTTAGATGGGATTTATAAAAAGCACCACAGATTTGTCAATCTGATCCGATTTTAAGAATGATGATTTTAATCTCATTCTTACATCAATTTATTTAGATTTTTTGGATCCAATTTATAAAAAATACCACAGATTTGTCAATCTGATCCAATTTATAATAATGATGATTTTAATGTCATCCTTACATCAATTTATTCAGATTTTTTCGATCCGATTTATAAAAGGTACCATGGATTTGTCAAATCTGATCCGATCTTTCAATCAATGCCATGTTCTTGTCATGCTTGCCATGCAGATCCAAACTTGTTTACTTTGGCTTTTGCCTCTTTTTTGGCGCATAGTTCAAGAAGTTGTTCGCTGGGTTTGTGTGCCATTCCCATGCCGACGTCATGAATGAAACCTTAGTTCGTTGGCATTGGGTTTCCGGGGAACAGCCCTCAGGTTTCCTACAACAATCATGGCAGTTGCAGTTGTATACGTCTACTTTCTTTCTGCTACCATTTCCTTGCTCTGTCTGTTACTTCATTCCACTTTTAAAAATCTTTGCTGCCGGCGTCCTAGGCAGGCAGGCAGGCACTGGATAGAACTTCTCTGCGCAAAGCGCACGTCCCCAAGCAGACATTCCGGACACTGAATCTACAGTTGATTTGTATGAGAACAGAGATGACAAAGAAAAATGGGATGGGCACTTAGTAACTGCAACATGGGTTAATATGTAGGTGGCTTTGTTATGTTTTCTCTATGTTTCAGGTGGGTGGGACTGTGGGAGCGTGTCGGCCATCCCCTGTTGCTCTCTTTTAGAGACATGTCCTTGATGCAACCACGCACAAATGGACCACATTCACACCACAGCAACAGCAGCAGCATTACAGTTTTTTAAGATCAGTCAAGCAAATATGATATTACAGGAGAGATGTGACGTCAGCCAAAGATCAGTGACTTAGTGCTTCTTCACGAGGGCCAACCGTCGCGGTAGACCCCCTACTACCTCCACGGTGGATCGTCTGCCTGCAGCTTGACATTGTTGCGTCTTGTCTAGCAGATTTACCAGGGGCAATGGATTTAAATGTTATGCACAAACACAAAAAAAGAAAAAAAAATTCCCCCTCCTTAATTTAGTTTATCAAATTAACGTGATGGGCGCACATTGTTTTTACCGATTACTGTTTTTTCGTGGTTAATCCACACTCTTTGGTGAACAAGGATATCGAATTTATTAAAGAGAAAACAAAGAAAAGGCCGAAACTGGAAGATTTAGCCAGGACAGACGTTGTTGGTGGAGCGTAAGGTAAACATAACGGTCGCCGTCAAATTTTGGAAGCAGACAGTGGATCCAATTAATTAAAATAGTAATATGCATTTCTACAAAAGAAGTGGCTAAAATCAGTTACTTTTGGAAGACGGACGGGTCAGTGTATCTTTGCTGAATTGTTTCTTACGGCAATCTACATCTACATATGCATCTTTAACAAATCGGGTTGTCGTCCCTAACAGCTATCTTTTTCCATTGAGGTGCACACATATGGGTAGAGGGGTCTCTAGGGGTTGAAAAACCAAAGGATGACAATTTTCTCTCTTCCTATTTTTCTTGGGGTGACAACATAGCTAACACACATAAATGGTAGGCATAGTAAGCAGGTTTTGAAATCCTGTTTCTTTATTCTTAGCAACGAACTAGCAATAGTGAGTAGCGGCAGAGGTACATAGACAACGGTCAACAATCTTAACAGGAAACCAAAAGGCGATGTGTAGACTCGTGACGACGGTAGACGTACGACTAGAGACAGCAACGTGTCTACTGGCACATAACACCAGGATCTGGCAGCTCATTCTCTCTCTTTGTTGCAGTGTTGCAGTAATTGACAGCAGCAATTCAATGTGCAAGTTCTATAGTTCTGTTGTATTTTTGGTGAGTGTTGCATCCATGGTAGAGTTCTCCAAACAAAGACAAATTTCTCTCTCTCATGCTAGCAACAAAGCATGTTTTGTTTATGGGTCAGAGACGCACTAGCCAGCCCCTTCATCCAACATCTTCTCTTTCTCTCCCTCCTCCAACATCTACAGGAAGTGTTGTCTATGGTAGCATCTACAACAAACTAGCAGCAAATGGTAACACTAGCCAAGAAGCAGAGAAAATTTATTTTGGTTACCTTTTGTATTCTTAAATTCAGGACACTTATTCTAATTAAATTTTTTTTTTTTCTTTACTCTTTTCAAAAGGCACATAGCTCTCTCTAGCTGACACTATTTCCAAGTTTCTGTACCTATACAACAAGAGGTGCCCTAGGTAATAGTCTTCTAAAATAAGTTTTTTTTCCTAGTGTTTGTGCCTACAAATTTTATGCATCAACCGCTCCATGGCCTAGATTAAGGTGCATGCTAAGGTCATTATTGGATGGATTAAGTGTGATTGGAATTTGCAATTTAGATGACACAATAAACTAAACACCTTAGTGACTTAGTCTTCACTGGTAAAACAATAAGCTAACCAGTTGAACCACTTCTCACTGCAGCTCATCCTAAGCACTTTAATGTTTAGTCTTCACTACTGAAACAATGAGCTAACCAGCTACGACGTTAGCTTTAGCCTTTTGCGTTGCTACCGAGAAGACCCTGGCCTTGAACTTAACATTTTGCGTTGCTAACAGACACAGTTACAGAAACCAAGCAATCACATCAAGCATCACATCCTTCCCCCATCACATGGGGTAATCTTCTATTGGCCTGTTGTTAGGCCTGCACCTGCAGCAACAGGTATTGCAACAAGTGATGAAGATACGTGCCAGACCTGCCAGACCTGGCCCTCAATCCTGAGCCCTCACGTGGGCACAACGAAAACTACTATAGCAATAAGTGAATACACGTTATTGCCTTCCCTTGTAAAGAGTGTCTCTTGTCTGTTATTTACTAGAGACAGGTAGTGCCCGACTCTGTAAAGCAAGGAAGGCCCATTTTCTGTTACTGTGCATCTGCAGTCTGCTTCTTCATGTTCCAGGGATCCGAAGAAATTTGAAAGAATTATTACCACTTTTATAACTTCTATAGGAAAGGAAAACTCCACTTGCGGTTGTTTGCGTTAAAAATGGTTTCACCCACGTCGCTTACATGCTGTTAAATTGAAAAGGGAGAGGGAAAAAGATTCTTCTGACAAGTGGGTAGGAAAAATGGTTGAATCAGACAAGAACATGAAGGGTGGAACTAGTTTTGAGAGAATAACTTTTAAAAGGATTAGTTACTTACCTGGCTGTGTGGGTAAAGATTGTAAAACAAGTTTGGTGAGGAAGTCAGGGAATGAGATGAGTTTGACTTAGCTATGCTTATCTGCTCCTCCATGGATCCATGGTTGCCTTGCTGCCCTTGCATTGCCATGTCCAGGTTGTTAATTTAATTTCGATCATATGAATCTTTCTTTAGTGGCAACTAGGTGTACAATGTAAAATAAAAATGAGTGCAGCCTGGATTTCAATTTAAATAGAACATTCCAATCACTGCTAGAAATAACTATCATGTTGCTGGTTTCATCTTCCTTTCGTGCTGTTTGCCATTACGCTCTTTCTTTTACTTCTCTCATTCTGCTTTGCTGTTGTTCTTGGGGCTGCTGCTTCTTCTTCCAGGATCAGCCCGTCTACTTTTTTTTATCACGGGCACAAACCACCCCCACTAAAAAAAGCCGCAGCAAGATTCTCAGATTAGGAAAATCCGGACTGTAGACCGCCCCAACCCAATTATAATCTTGATTGTGAATCACAACCATGAAAACTGTTTTAAAAACACCGCGCCAACCCAATTATAATCTTGATTGTGATTATCACAGCCATGAAAACTGTTTTAAAAACACTGGACTCAAGCAGGAAAGGTGGGGAAAAAATTCTAAAAAGGAAAACGAAAGACAAAAAAATAATTGATTGCAAGGAACAAGATCGATTCGCCATGCAAAGACGGTGGTGATGAGCTGTCCCCCTATTATGGAGGCAGGCTTCTTGCATGCCCAGCTTCCTTCCTGCAATGGATATTTCCTTCGCTTTTAAAATAGTATATACAGAAAAGAAGCTGCTTCCAATTACATAACGTATACCATGGCCCTGCCCCAATGTTTCTGGGTGCCCATACTTTGTCCACTACTATGCAGATGGAGACCCAAAAGCACCAGGTACGCAATCAGATTCCTATCCGTAAAACATCCGCGTAAAATCCGATTCATCTCAGATAGTCCGGTGCTATGCGGTTCGAGAATTCCATAAAATTTTTACGACCGGAGGGAGAGAGGTAACATGTAAGATTCTCCGTGGAAACTTTTAATATAATTTAAATTAAAAAATATTTNCTCTTTGGCATGTACTCCCTTCTCTGGCATGTACTCCCACACCCTGAGAATGATTTTGTTTCAAGATGTTTTCTTTCAACACTCGCATTTGTCTTTGTTCTTCTCCCTATTTATTCATCAATATGTTCAGATGTTGATCATGTAGTTATTCTCATTTAATTAATAAAATTCTCTTTTTGGGGTCCGACACCCAGATTCATTTGATACATAGATCCGATGGCAGTGTTCCACGTTACATGCACAGGTTCCCAGATAATATAATTTTAAAGTAGCATCCGGAATCTATTTGCAATGATATAATAAAGCAAGAATCTGGTGTCAGTCATGTAGAGATATTATGCCGTAACATTGCATGCTTCTTGCTTTGCAGAGTCCACAGGTTGACGTTTGGACGGCAATGAATGATTCATGGAATTTGGCCCGACAATTCCGTGTAAGGAACACCATTACAGGAGCAGCAACAAAAGAATCTTATCCTACAGTTTTCTTTTTACTGGGAATAGGAAAAGCAGAGTATGGCGCTAGGTTTAAAGGACGCATAAGAGAGGAAAGCAGGCTGTGAAGCCAATGAAGCCCTTTGTGATTTGCCCAGTACCTGTCGCACAAAATTGCGGAAGAAGAAAGGAAGCTTTCTTGCTACGATCATGGCGTTGGGTTTGTTTAAGTTAGGCAAGTTGAGCAGAGTTGTGACAAAGAATGAGAGGGCGACAAGGAACTAATGATGGGGAAGAAAGGAAAGGAAAGGAAGGCAGACGTGCAGAAAAATCAGCGGAGGAGAATATGGTAAAAAATAATAGAGTGAGTGCAAGTGGTCCATTACAAAATGTGTGCATTTCAGGATTGACAGATGCCCTATCTGGCTGCGTTTGCTGGTTCTCCCAGGGACCAGCCAAGCTGCAATTTCATCTCTCGCTGCCCTTTGCGTGACACTAATACAGGTGCCAACGTCTTCTTTGTTCTTTTGTTTTTTTTTCAACGGCCTTTTCACCGGGAAAAAAAAACCTTAAATGTGCTATCAGGATTAATATATATGTATATATAATTGGATGAACAAAAGACCCAACGTGCAATTTCAAGATGGAACCCTTTACAAAACAAAAATGAAACATCAGGACACCCATGTCTATACGAGTTGGATAGGTAAGAGTTTTATCCTTGATGCGGGGAAACAATGGCAATTGGCAACTATGGCTCATGGACAGCATCATAATGGGTAAATGGAACAATAAGAGAAGGTTAATAGGTTTATATTAATGTCATTCTATAGGTTAATCGGTTGCCCAACTATTGGTTAATCAATTATCTAGTATCATTTGTGGGCTAGTAAGTCATCTAGTTGTGGTGCAATTCCAAGCTAGCCCCCTAAGAATACCAACCAATAAAAGACAAAAGGGTTAATAATGCTATTGAAAACCCAAAATTTCATGACCTATCCTCTACAACGTTACCACTTAGCTAATGGTTCCTCAATAAGTAGGGGTGAACGATGAGCACTAGGACTTAGGAGTCATGAAGGTGGTAGCAAGATCAAGGTGGTAGGAAAACTTAGAATTGGGGCATTCATGGTAGGAGTGGGTTATTGTTGCAAAGGTGGGTTTAAGGGCTCAATGTTGTCAAGAATTTTGATGGCTGTGGGGTAGTTTTATGGGACTTTAAATGATGAGGATGAGCATCTAACTAGTTGCAAGTGCAAGGATAGCATCTAGAGGAGGTGCATCCAAAAGTGAAGTAAGTGGGATCGAAGTCATGGAAATGTTTAGACAATGTATGGGAGGAATTAGCAATGAAGGTAGGGTCATCATCTTCAAAATTAGTAGTGAAGGTGGATTCTGCTAGGAGAGATAGGGGAAGAGCTAATGAACAATCAAATGAAGCTAAGAAAAAAAGCGATGATGGATGAGTTGCCCATGCATGCCATGGTGATCCATAGTTGAGCGTTAGGATTTGCTATCATGCTAGCAATTCACCATGTGCAGAGAGCCAATGTAAGGCCAAATTACATAGGTGTCAAGTGATCATGTGTTGAAGGGAGATGAGGCCCATGCCTATGTGAAATTTGGGTGTAGCCACACAATGCAATTAGATGTGTTTTGTCATGAGTGTGTGAACCATTCCAAATGAAGTGATGTATGATTTTGTTAATTTTAGAATCAAACATTTTGGTGAGGGAACAATCATAGCCATATACACTGCTATGGCTTAAAGCACAGTCTTGGCCTTAAAAGGTGGCTAATAGATGAAAGGTAGAAGCAATTTCAATCAAAGAGCCTATGTTCTAGCTTCCCAAAGCTAGTGTTCCAATAGCATATCCACAACCTTGAAGTAAATAGAGTGGATGACAAGATAAGTTATAAGTAGTGATTTAAAGATACCACCAATTGTATGAAGGATCCAATGATAGTGCCTTTCTGGACAACTGATGTTACAAATAGTTGACTTTTTCTAATTGATCTTTCGACCTGAAATTCTCAAGAGCAAGGGAAGACCTTATCACATAAATCAAGTGTCATCTATTGTGATGTTAATAATGACCATAGTGTCATGTCCATATTTCTATATGTTTCCTAACAATGGGGATGGATTGCAAAGTCCAGTGTACAAGAGAGATGCATTAATGAGCTTTAAGATAAGCATGAATAAATAAGAGAAGAGGGAATTACCTTGTCTCCAAACCCAAAAGGATTGAAATCAAGTAATTTTCTTATTCCGAAGTTGGACTAGATATCATGTAGTGGTGAGGATAAACACAATTTGGGTAGCCTAGCACAAATTAAAACCTAATTATTGTATCATTGTAAGAAGGGCCTCATAAGAGATGATAGCATATGCCTTGGTTAGATCAATTTTGACAACAACAAATGGGAGTGCTAGTGCTTTTAGCCTAGTGTAAATTTTCATGAATGATGTGTCACACCTCGAAATTAATCATACATAAATTTATAAAATCACTTAAGAGGCATGATTAAATTTCATATGAAAAACTTAAAATCCAGAATTAATTTATTCGATAACCTTAAATCACCAAGTATGAACCTTAATAACCAATTAGCATACTTGAGCAAATTGTAGAGAATACATCACTAAACAAAATCCATGCAATGTTATGCCAATATCGTAAGTACAAATCCTTGTGATACAAGTTACAAGGAATAAAAAAAACTAGCTCCATGAGCCATTTTACAAAATCATGACATGGCTCTAAAATATAATTCTTGAATCCTTAACTACAAAGCTTTTTAAAATGACAACACCTTTGCAACACATCCAATATAGCATCCACATTGTCACCTAGAAAATCCATTCAAACCTCCTAACTAAAATCTACATGAAACATATGTAGGAATGGTTAGAATACTTTTACCATAAAGGAAATCATTGTAATGCCACCTAGAACAAGTTAGAAGATAAGGCCCATACCACAAAATACACTATTACAATCAATAAAAAATATAATTAACTTAATCATTAATGCATAAGTTGCCACATTAACTTCATTGCTAATGCATAAGTTATAATATTAATATTATCATTAATTCATAAGGTACTCATTAAGTTGGGATTTTAGTTACTAGTAATCTTTTGTGAGTTACCACATCAAATGTTAGAATAACGACAAGGTTGATACTAACTTGAAATGGCCATTAAAGACCACTTGGTGTAATACCTAATGTATTTAGGCTAACCCTCATGTAATATAACATAAACCATTGGGTTAGAAACCCTGTCACATGTTAAAATCAATTGTTGGGTTACACTATGACTAGTATCAATCCTATATAGTTATTCTAAGTTCTTAGCTCCTCATTATTACCTAAGGATTCTTAATGCAGGTTGTACATCACTGGGTTGACAAAATCCTCTAAATTAACTTTACCATAACAAGACAAGCCATGCAGCATGCCACTACATTAACATAATCTTTTAAATCATTTTTATAGTAAGGACACACATGTTTGTGCATTAGTATCATTTCTTTGCAAACCTTATTAATTAATCAACCTTAGAAGATAGATTTCTAAGCTTTCAACATTATGAATGCATCCATACATGTCTAGAATGTTAGCACCATTGATGTCAGATGTCATGTGCATGTTACCACTCCAAAAAAAAAATGCCATAAATCCATTGTAACATTCCTCGTGACCTAGTCATGACATATGTAGGAACTACCATTGTAGCCATCACTAGGAAGAGATGACACATGTGGAAGAAAAATTTGAAATGCAAAGTAGACAATTACAAAAATGGCAAATTATGAAAAGATTTAAGAAAACTAGGGTTAGATCCACAACACACATAATATGATTAGATAAATAATAAAAACCATCACAAAAGAAAATCAAATATAAGAAGGGAAGTTACTTATCAAAATTGATGAATTCAAGAACATTTCCTCTACCTTAAGAGATTAGCAAAGATTCAAGTTTCACCAAGCACAAACAAGTTCATATTTAGAAATCACCAAGAGATCCATCAAGCATAGCCATAAGCCACAGCATAAGAGAGACAAATGCACAATTATTGCCAAGAGAACTAGTAATGCCATGTATTTAAAGGTACAATTATTATACCCACTTTGGATTTTTCTATAAGTGAAAGTTCTAGGTAGACTATGACGTCTTCAGTAGTTCATCATCAAGAGAAGATCCACTACCAATTTTGCACCAACTACTACAACCACATTACTAGCCTCCTTTCAAAAGGTTAATTTCTACGAAAACCTCCAATTTTTATGTCTTGCATTATTAGTAGTGGCATTACTTGTTATCATTTTCAAAATGTCTTTGATTTGATATCCCGCATCATTTTTCATATTATTTCTTAGTCGTTCATCTTTCAACTTTAGTTTCAATGTTGAATGTCATTTTCCATTTTGATCCTAACTTACAATTTATCTTTTCAAATATTAACATAATTCTTGATGTCTAGTGTTATTTCCTTTTGCGACATCCCACATTAGTATTCTGCATCAACAAGCTTTTAACAACAACTTTGATGTCATACATCCATTCTTCCATTCAAAAGCTTCCAAAGCCTGTTTTATAAAACTATGTGCATCATTTGTTCATGATCTATGGGTATTATTTCCCTATAAATATAAGCCTCATCCCAATAAAAAGAGAGGTTGGACATTCCTAGACGAAAATAGCTCTACAATCATTAAAGTCTCTTAATGCATCTTAGCTATAGTCAAGTATAATCTCCTTCACTTTACTCCTTTGATCACACATTCTATCTTCATTTTGATGTCCTCTTAACACATGGTAATATTACTAGATCTAGATCTACACTTTGATTTGATTCAATCCCTACCCTACTTTGCAAAATTTGCATTCACAATAGCTTGTCTCTTGGATGAGATCTTCATTAAGCACATGCATCAAAGAGAATTAGGATAGCACAACTCCTCATTAGTTGTCTCTAATTCTTCACTCTCATCTCATGAGTCCTTGTTGCTGTGAGATGAGTTTCTCCTCAAGTTACTTTTCTTTCATTATCATCTTGTTTCTCTTTTTTAGAGAACCCTTAATTTTCCATAAGTCTTTTGGAAGGGTTTTTCTTGTATGTTGCTTTCTATAAAGGCTAGTTTAGGAATAAAAGTTTGTTTTGCATTCTAGATCTATTATTTTATCATCTTATAGTATAATTTCTAGTGATTGCATTTACTTCCTAGTGGTTCTATCTCACGCATAAAGTAATGCAATATTTTTTATGTTTGTGCCATTTGCTTCAAGTATAATCACTATTTTATGCTTTAATTTCATTCATTCCACTTAAATTTCAATATGTATTTTATGTAAACATGACTTAGGTTGTTGAAGCACTTGTAGCCTACAAGTCCTCTTTCAATTCATAGATCTCTTTAAATTGATTGGTGACCATGAAGTGCCTTGTATATTTTGTGCAAGGATATTGTAAGTTGATCTCATCAATTCTCACTACAAAAATAAGGAGTATTTGGGCATCCTGCTAGCTAGTCCATAGAATTTAACTAGATTGCACATGAATGCTTATGATATGTATGGTTGGGTGTAGTATCTCCTCTACCACTCATTACTTGTCAATACACAAAGGATTGTTCTAAGATATATTTTGCATAAGGTTATAAGCAATATACTATGAGATATCAATTATAATTGAAATGCTAGTGAACAAAAAATAGATATAAACAAGGAGTCAAGAGTTTAAACCTCAAGATGCATAATCATAAAAAAGAGCATAAGAAAAATGTTAGAACACACTAGCAAGATACAACATGATATAAATAATATTAAGTTAAGATATACCCTTATGTTAATTCACCTTAGCATAAGAAAATAATAAACAAACCTAAGTTCCTAGGTTCAAAATACTAGGGTATTACATGGTGATTATCCTATTCATACTAAGGTATGTTTGATAATGAGCAATAAGAAAAGATAAAGATAATTGGTAAGGATTTTTACATAAAATTTATAAGAAACTGAGCAGAGGCTAATCAAGTGGCATTATAATGGGAACAAGGGGACAACAATTTTGGAAATGAAGCTAATAAGGATGAAGTTCACAGATTGAGGAAATGCTCTAGTGTGTAGGTATTTGACAAAAGTGTGTATGATGAGCATGTTAATGTGAGACCAAAGAAAATGCAAAAGCTTGTTCATTCACCCATTTGATCTAGGAATTGTTGAGCAATGATTCTATAATGACCAATTATAACTCATCAAGATTCAGGGGGTTGTCAAGATGGAAGACAAGGTTGAGACTGTGGTACCTTTAAAGGATCTAGGAATGATGTGCATGTCGCACAATTAACTTGGAAAGATTTTTTTAGAATACTAGAAGCAAAGAGTTAGATCATGGCATAACTCACTTGTGAAAGAAAGGTCCAACTCTTTCTGCTTTCAATAAATGACCTATTGATGGAAACATTTTGTATTATGATTACCTTAGATGAGCTAAGAAATATATGACTATTGATGCTAGTAAAGCTCTTCAACTTTAAGGAGACTTCAAACACTAGATTTGCTGGTAGCTTAGATCAATTAGATCTATAAAACTAATCTTATTAAGTTGCAATTGAATTGGAGAAAGAATGTGAAGTAAGGTAATATGTAAGTGGTGACATTGACTAAGAAAGATTGTGCAAAGGGTGGTGATACAAGCTTCCAAGGATTATCTTGTATAATCACCCATGTTCCAACTCTTAAGAATAAGCTACTTAGATTGTGAGAGGGAGAGCTAGAAATTTTCAAATGAATCTAAGAAACAAAGCGATGGAAATAGCTAAGTTACAACATGATGAGAAAATGCTTCGAAAGGATTGAAGGGTTGCATGATAAGCAACATGAGAGGATGTTAATAAGTTGGGGAAACACCTAGAATTTGTTGAGGTGGTAGCTTGAAATGCCTTCCATTGATTTGGACTGGTGCTAAGTATACTGACCATTAGTAAGAGGGAGTTTAAGAATCTTGACAAGAAATTAAAGTAGCTATTTTTTTAACTTAGAGAGCTACCCTAATGAAAACTGGAAACGATTAACGACAACATTAAAGTCACTAATGATAATTAAGAGTGACTCACCTTCAACATGTTGGAGGAGTTCCTCCATAATTTTAAATTGGCATGTGTTTAAAGAAGGGAAATATATAATAATGAGATGAAGTTGATTTCAATAGGTAGAAATACATTTAGTACAATTTTATATTTTAGTAAAGGTGACTGAAGTCTTTTAGCAAATAGTAAGGTTAGACTAATTGTTAGTTATGGGATTGATGAAAAGATGCTAGGCATAAAGAAGTTGGTTGGGCACAAAATGTCATTTGATTTCCTGCATTTTGATCACATTAATATGGTTTGTTATTACAAAATAAATCATCTCATGTAACCATTTGGAGTAATTCAGGCAACCTACATTTCACGTGGTAACATTCATTATCTAAGACATAAGTTGGTGGGGTCTTGTGCTTGCAAAACCTAGTGGAAGCCATCTTGGAGTATGTGTTCATGGAGCTGCCACCACTGCTTCAATGGTAATGGTTTAGAAGGCAACGATGCCACAAGTTGGTTTTGAGAATGGATGCATTACATAAAAGTGTTTAATGTGAACTAACGAATGATGCGAAAATGCTAATTGAAGGTAGTAGCAAGGTGCCTTAAGCATTTTTCTTCTATGTCATAGATCTCAAACATTCATAATTGTGGTATTATTAAGCTAGTCAACTTTTGTGATGGGCTAAGGTTTAGCCTAGGAGGGGACAGGTCTACAATAGTCTTACTAGCTAGGATGTTGTGGGGAGTAGTGATAGATAGGTTCATCAATGGGCCATTTGGTGATGAAGAGGTAGGGAAGTAGCGTAAGGGTAGGGGTAAATGTCAACATACTAAAAGTATCGAGGGATGGCATGGATGATGGATGTGAAGATGAACGTTGGACAACGGGATGGTTGGAAGGCTAAGGGATCAAAGTTATTGCTTTGGGTATGATGGAGGATTATGATGTGGTATGGGACGTAAGTGAGGGCATGGAGGTCGGATGTGAAGATGGGTATGACATGAGGTGTCTAGGTCTAAGGTAGATTAGAGGCTAAGGAAGGGGCCAGAGTTATGGTCAAAGATGATGATGTGATAGGGGATGTAAAGGGAGTGTGAGATAGAAAACTATATCTATTGTGTGCATATCAAAGGACATTAACAAGAGGTTACTTTTGAGCATTACTTTGTATGAATGTGTTGTTTGGATACTTATAGGTAATGCTAAACTTTGGGAAGATATTAAAAGAGTGTAAAAAAATTCTCTTCTTGATGATTTAAAGGTGAAGATGCAACCACCTTAATTTTATTACGTGAATGTGATTTATTACCTTTAAAAGTAAAAGCCTTATGCTAATTCATTACATACACTCATAACTTGTATATCTTAATGTAAGACAAATTCTCTAAAGCAATTCTTGAGGATTCAAGAGTCCATGGTTAGTATTTTTAGTGGATGTAATGGTTACAAAAATGAAATGTATCTTAGGAGGACATGCAGAAAAATCCTAAGTATATTTTCCAACTAGTCAATTAGAAGGTTTTAATATAGATGTGGTCTAATGTGGAAGGAAAAAGATAATTTTACTTACACCACATTAGATTGAATAAACTAGATGTATAAGCTCAATATCTCTCAACTATTATTCCAATCAAGTATCTAAATGCTATTAGGAAGCTTTGTTTAAGTTCTCTTCATCTTAGAATTGAAAGTGGAAGATGGATTCAACTCCCCCAGGAAGAGTGCACTTGTAGGTTGTGTAGATTAGAAGCCCTTGAAGATGAGTGACATGTATTTTCTATGCTCTAAGTACTCATTTGAAATAATGTTATAATGTTATAGCAAAAGAATCAATGATTTATTTTTATGCCCCCCATTGATAATGTGATTATTCTTCATGCAAAGGTAGAATATGTTGAGAAAATTCTTAAATTCTTCTAATTAGTAAATCTCCTCATGCAGTTTCCCAAGGAGAATCTTGGAGGAGAGCTCTATGTTGAGTGACATGTAAACAGAGATATGCATTTATGAGTCTAATCTTGTTATTTGTTTGATTATATAAGGTAATAACCTTGTTAGATTTAAAGCCAAGGTAAGGAAGACCTTATGATTCTAGAACTCAATTAGAAATTTGAGGAATCATATCCACATTAGAGTAGAGCACAAATAGCACGTTGCATTGTTGCAATTTTTTTCCATGCCTAAGCATTCATTATTTAAGTAGAATTGTTGGTCTTCAAAGGGTCAAGGGTTCATTCAGAACACCTCATTCATCATAGTGTCTAAGTCAAATAGGAACAACATTCCATTACCTTTCAAAAGTGCATTGAGTAAATTAAGGTAATTGTTTTGTGTCCATTAAACGATATGCTTTAGTATGGGGACTTAGTGAGAGAAGCTACCAATGAGGATGTGATAATATCCTTATGTTTGATGTTCCACAATTCATAGTGGCACTATGATTTTTATATTGTCACTTGCATGCTCCTTCAAGAAATTAGGTCTTGATTAAGAAATATTATCTTTTGAGGAAGTGGAGAAGGCAAACAAGGATTTTCCTAAGAGGATAGATATTACTTGGTTAAATAAACTGGGTAATATAGGAGCCAATTAATTTAAAACTTAAAGGATGGAAAGGGGAGGTGGAGGTGCTAGAGTGTGAAGGTTGGATGTAGTTTAGTAGTCATAAATCAAAGGAGACAAAGGTTGAACAAGGAGCACTAGGCAATGGGAATGAATTGATGTTAAGGTTTAATGACTCAAAGATAATAGATATTGTGTTTTCCATATTGTTGTTTTAGGCTTCTTTGTTCTTTATGTTATTGCACATGGATTTCAACATTTAAAAGTTAAGTCGTATATTTAATAATTTTTACATTCTTTTGATGTTGGAAATGTTTTTGACTTTCTCTACATTACTATGCTTTTTTCATTCACCCTCCAATCTAGCCACAATATCAAGCATAATTGTAATTTGATCTATGGAGAAAAAATAATGAGGAAAGAGGTATGAAACCTGCACACACGTAGATTAACTCACATCCTACACTAATGCCTCAATATTAACTATAACTGAAGTGTGTCAACTTAACTAAGACAAGTCCAATATTTATAAAATGATACAATATTGCTTTTGGATGCATCATTAGGAGGAAAATAAAATAAGTATTTTAAAAAATAATTCTTTAATTTAACAACTATTAGTCCATAATGTTAGTCTCTTACTAGTGCTTATTGGCTAGTGAGATCCCTCAAGTAAGAACTTAATATCTGTAATTATATCCTACATGCATCCAAGAATCTTCACTACTTTAGATAATGTACAATTCTTCTTTGGTCATTGTATGCTCTATAAGTGTGCCTAGAGGTCACTTACATAATTGATGTTTATGTACCTACTAGCAACCCTTGTTGCCTCATGTATGGCTTTGTAAGAATGGGTAGATCTAATATTTTTTGAAAAACCCATTAACATGTATAATAGGATTAAACCATTCATAAGAGGATTATATACTAATGAAAATTATAGTTTGTAATTGTCATACCTAGAATAGCATTTTCCACATAATTTAGAATCTAAGATACATTTTATTACTTCTCAGCTTAGAGTGATCTTCAATAGTTCAAATTTGATGTTTCACATCATCGACAACATAGTTTCTAGATCTTCATGTTTAGCTTAATAGGAATGATGTCTCGCATCATTAGTATTGTCATTTTAACTTTTCATCTATGACTTCTAGTTTCAACATATGATGTCAACTCCAACATCGATTTTGTATCCTGCTTTTAACATCCAGCATCAATTCCACTTTTGACAACTAGCATTAATCTTCACTTTTGTAGCCTATTAGCTCTTTAACATCCAAGATCAAAGCTACATTCGACATCTAATGTTAATCTTTAGATCCATGCATTGATTCTTCTTTTTAGAACATTCTAGAATCTTCTAGAAGATTTTGTAGGGCCTAATGTGTTGTTTCTACGTGATCTACAAGGCATTTTCAACATATAAATATCATGATACCCCTAAATGAAATGGGGTTGGCTATTTATTTGTTTAGCATCTATAACTATTGATTTGACTATGTGCAATCTCTACTATTCAAGGCAATTAACATTCTTTGTCAATGATGGTTTAAGAGATCTTTCTAAAAACTCTGCCTCTCTGTAGAATAATTGTTTGCTTTTTCATTCCTCTTTTATACTTGCTGATGTAATGTTTTCCCTTCATGCTATCCTCCTAACACAGGGAGAATTGCTCAGAATTAGGTCAATGCACTGATCTGATCCATCCATTTGCTTCATCAATTGTTGAATCTCCTATTATTTCCATCAAATCTAAATTAAGTGCATACATCGAAGAAGGAATAGGGTAACATAGTTCCTCGTTAGATGCCTTTAATCCATGGTACAGTTCTTGGAATTTTTTTTGTAGAATCCTATTCTCTCATTTTTTTTTTTTGTAATCTAGATTCATCCATTTTTAGTTTTCTATTTCTAGGTTTTATTCCAATTTGTTACATATTTATTTTTAGTGTTTGCCTTTTGGTTTTAGCTATTTTTAGATCTATCTCATTTTAGACATTTCTCTATTGCTAGCCACACACATGCTCATTTATCTTTTTCATGCTATATAGCACTCTATTTCATTTTACCTTGTATTATATGTGTTCTTCTATTCATTTCTTATTGGTTGTTCCATGCACACACTTTCTCTTTTGCTTTTAATCCACTAATGTTTGGCAAAAAACATTTAGCTCATATTGTCAAATTTTTCCCATCATCTACAAGTCCCCTTTCAATTTCAAGGAGAGTGATCAAAAACTTAGTTTTCCTGGACTATTTGGTGGGCATGAGATTACCTAGCTCAATTTCTTATTAGGTTGTGTCAGATATCTATATTATGATAATTTCTACTATAATAGTAACTAGTAATAATAAAAGTAAAAGGAAAAAAATAGAAAATAAATTAATAATTGCATGTTGAGAAAGAGAAATAAATTGGATAACTACATAATAAAAATGATGAACCAGCAAAAACCATCAAATTGGAAGCATAAACAAAAGATCATACTAGAGTATTTTAGGGTAGGATAAAGAAAAAGGCATGATGGGGAGCTTAAAACCCAAAAACAATGTCAAGAAATTGAAGAAGAAAAGGAAGAGATCTTTAGTCTTGCTTTTAAAATGGAATGGAAGTAAGTTAAAGGACAAATGATAACTAAAGATTCTTACATCATTGCTTTTGATATAAGGCTTAAAGCCAAGATCTAGAATTACTTCCCTCACTCTCTACTCAATGGCTAAGATGGCTTTAAAAATGAAGGCTTAATATGTGCATATTTTCATCTCACAAGAGTCTATTAAGCTATCCTCTTTATGGATGTATGTAGCCTTGGCCTTTGATATCAATTTATAATTTTCTTGTTGACTTTTTTATCTTTCTTTGAGATCTCATTTCATCTTTATGACTTTTAGAGTCAATTTTCTGATTCTTTCCTTATGTTATATGAAGATGTCTAGGATCCTCTATCTTAAGATGTTTCAAACATTTGGGCAAAATGTTTTAGAAAATTTAAAATTTATTTCAAGATGCTCGAAATATGTCTTAACTAGTTATTAGTTAAGTTTGTTGAGACATCTAGCCTAAAACCATTAATCTCATCAAAACATCCTGAAGCATGTCCAAAAGCATCTTGAAGCCTCACTTTAACATCTCTTGTCCCTAGAACACAGGAAATAGTAGAAACATTACACAAACAAAAATAGACACATATACAAAAACATACAACATTGAGGAATACATTAATTAAGTTAGGTGATGTTTTCATTTAGTCCTTATTGGAAAACAAGGTTGTAGAAACTTTAAAGGTAGTGAAAACTTCAAATGTAGGTTAAAGATCTAATCAAAGTATTTAGATATGCATTAATAAGCTAAAGAATAATTATTCAAGTGCAAAACATACAACAAAACCTTCAAATATAAGCTAAGAGTCTAAGTGAAACCTTTTGAAATACATAAATAATACCAAAGTAACAAAGGTTGCAATCCATTGGTAGAAAGCTAGGCCACAAATTGTTGTGTAACTAACATAATGCAATAACAAGCATGGTTAGAGGACTTCTTTTATATAGATAGGCTAGGGTTTGAGAAGGGGTAATTCAATTTAACATTGTTTAATTTTTTTGTCCATTATGGCTTACTATTTTTTTTGACATAAAATAAAATACAATAAAAATTCTCATAATTTACATTACATATAGTATGTATATATATATATATATAATTTACACTAAATTTTCTTCATACTATGTAAAACATGACATTAAAAGTAAATGTGTCATGTAATAAAGAACATATTAACTAAAGTTCTATATTGCCAAATAAAGTCCAACATACATTAATGAGTGGAAGATTATTTCTAACACCTAATCATATGATCTACAAGTGTTGTAATAGACCGTGTTGTAGTCCATGGATGGAACTAGCATGGTATCTAAATAGTTAAATGTGACATTATAGGTCATTGTTTTCCTACTTGGATTAGTAGTGACTTTATCATGTGTAGTTTAGTTTAAGGTCAGGTGTATGATCATTGATATTATGTAGTTGTGGCTAAGTTAGATGGAAATATAAAAATTAACAAATTAATTGATAACGAAAAATAAATCCTAAGTGATGGGTGGTGGAGTAATCCCAACACTCTACCATGCAAGTCATGAGTGCTAGCATGCGACTAGATTGTAATTCATGGATGGACAATGTGGTTATGCAAGTAACTAATGTTAAGCTTGTTATCATTGTCTTCTCACCATGAGTTATGTGATGTTGTGAGGCTCATTTTACTTCAAAGTGTAAACATAATGGAAAGGAAGTTAAATGTTAAATCTAAGTAATGACAAGAATGTAAATCTATTCTATCCTATAGCAATGAACATCCATTCTTAGTTTACTGGACATGCCTTGGAGTCATGTAACTGTTACTAGGATTATTAAGTGAATTGACCATTGAGCGAATCAAGTGAAACAACTACTGGTTTACCAAATATTACACTTTAACGCTTGAAACCAATCATTCTCATTCTACTTTACTAATGAACAAGTAAAATAAAGTGCTTTGAAAATGTAAATGATTAAGCTAAGAAAATAGAGAAATTATTCTAAGTAAACGAAGAAAACTAGGTGGATGCTACAATGATGTAAAGCAATTTCGATCTTTATTGTTGTCATGAACTACATCCAAGTACAGTTCACTCGAATAAAGATTCTGTTCAAGTACTAAACATCACATTGTGGGCATTCACTTTATCACTGACTAAGAAAACAAACTGCAAGTGTTTCCCTAAGACTTGGAATGAAAAGTTGTTGATCATGCACCCCAAGTGTCAATATGTATAAGGCTGCATGCATCCTAAGACATCATATCAACGGTGACATAGCATGGGTTACGACATCGTATCTACAATATTGTTGCTACGATATCATAATGCAACAAAAATTGACTTTATCACTAAGCTAGACTAAGGGCAATGGGTATTCATTCCTAGCTTACCATATGCATCTTGAACTAGTTTAATCATTGCTTGGATTACCAAGTGATACTATTGGGCATACTAAGCAATATCACTACTAGGTAACTAAATGATTGTACATTCCACTTGAAATTGGTCATGTTCATTTTGCCAAATTCTATGTGCAAAGGAAAAATAAATATTAAACTAAGTACATGGAAAATAAATTGCATTAAAAGTAAATTCTCTAACAAGTTAGAGTATTGCAATAAATGAGAATTAATCTTGATCTTATTATCATTCATGAATTGCACTAGGTATAATCCACTTGAATAAGACATAGTACAACTCACTTAGATTCACACTATGCACATTCATTGACTATTACTAACTCTATAAAAGAAGACTATAAGAGCTTTGCTACACTAAATAACTAAATGATACATGAACATAGTAGGTGAACCATATTTTTTGGGATTAACTAAATGATGCATTGATGCAATGGAAGCTTAGTTGATTAAGCTCTTTTGAAATCACACTTTAATTCTTCATCACACATTATTTTCAAATTAATAGAGTATGATTAAATAGAAGAAAACTAAACTAACTACATTCATCATGACATTAAATGTATTATATCTTGAAAGTTTAGGACCTACACTGATGAACCACGATATTGCGTACACGATATCGCAGCTTGCCTCAATTTCTATAAATAAGAGGCGGCTTTTCTTGTTCTAGGCTATTAGACTTAGACCCTTAGCTAAACTCTTGCAGTTTTACCATTCCCATTCCAGACTTAGAATAATTTCCATTTGCTCGTAGTAGGAGTCTTAAAGTGAACGGATCTTTATTTGAGCAAATTGTACCTGAGCAGACATTTGTGTATGGCAATAAAGATGAGCTTTATGATAAATCTGNTGTGGTCGGAAAGTGGACTAAATGGGAGATACTTGAAAGAAAGAAAGAAAGAAACAATTAGAACGTAGTTAGTGAATAGTTAATGAAAGTTAGTCACTTAGTTCTCTTCACCTTCCCCTATTAGCATAAGACATTAAAAAGATAAAAGCTATAAAAATCATATACCTCAAGCTTACTTAACCATACAACTGTGACAATACAAGTAAGTTTGGGAAGACAACGATTGATTAACCTTAAGTGTTCCATTAAGGCGCGTAAGCACTTAGTCCTTGGAGTTCAACCAGATCACGCGTGAATGCTTATATTCGTATGGTTGAGTGTAGGGGTACATCGCCACTCATCATACACTAAGTCCAACACATTTGCCAAAGAAAATACACACACAAAGGATAAATCATAAATAAATTCCACCCACACCCCCCTCCTCCATTTTGTTACATGTGTCATGTTGTTTAGGTTTGGTGTATCGCTTAATTTAGGGGGAAGCTCATCCAAACCAATGCCTCACTAATGGTTTTTTATTAACAAGGCTGCCCACAAAGTTGGTGCGTGGGGTGGGTTGTACACGTCCGGGCAAGACGATGATAATTCTATCATCAAAACCATGTTTTTTCCATTTTCCATCATCACCTCACCTCACCTCACCTCATATCAAAACTGATACTCATATCAAAACGTTCACTTCAATGCAATAGCAGCAGCAACAATAGCAACAGCACTACATACTCCACAATCAACGCATCTCTCTTTATTGTAGCTTTTGCTTTAATTTGTGTTTGCTCTCGTTTTGTCCATTCCTTTTGCACGCACATACTATGCTAATCTTTATCCCAATTCTCCACTCACTCAATACGTTTCTTTTTTTCTTTCTTTCAAGTATCTCCCATTTAGTCCACTTTCCGACCACATATATTAATGTTTTTGGAAACACCCACCACGACGGCGAGACTGCGTGAAGGGGGAATGCCAAACATGTTAAGCAGCTGGGAAACACACAAACAAACAAACACCACACGTAAAAAGTCGGAAAATGATAAAATGAGAGATTGAAAAGAAAAAGCACAGCAAGCGCCTTTGTTTTGTTTCACTGGATCATCATTCGTCTATGGCCTTCACTGCCTTCTACTGTTTCATTTGTTTTGGCTTCACATGCCTCAGCCTCAGCAACTTGTTTAGGTGTATACTTGTCGTGTTTTATCATATTCCTGTTGTTGTTTGTTTGTAAAGCAGCGACATTATCGCCCAGACGCCCATACCCATTTCCATTGGCGTATGTGCCAGTTCTCCACATTATATGATGCCTCCAATAAGTTAATCGGTACTTTAGTAGATGCTGCCAGGTGGTCACCGTGCAAGTACTGCTCTGTAACTACAGCCTAATTACGGTCATCTTTTAGACCCTCAATGTTCATTGACATGAACCGGTAACACAGTTTCAAGATTCTTATTCGTAAATAAAGAAAACTCTAATCTCTTTTGAAGGCCCCATGATTATCTCCTTAACTAAGGATAAGGTAACTGATTCATTTGGAGTAATTTTCAGGGTTAAGATGAGTAAAGGATTATTACATGGAGGCTTAATGCTCATTTCACTTGCGGCTAAGTTTAAACTTTGATCTTACAACTTGAGAAACAAACACGCTACCATCACTCCAAATAAGAGTGTTTGGTAACCTGGTTGGCTAGGATGAGTAGATGAACAAAAGTATAACATTAGATGGTGTTGTGTAACTTGGTTGGCTAAGATGAGTAGATGAACAAAAGTATAACATTAGATGGTGTTGGGAAACTTGGTTGGCTAAGATGAGTAGATGAACAAAAGTATAACATTTTCTTAGAATCTAAGGACATTCTATTAACCATGAATAAGGTATCATCAAGTCCCCATAAATTAAAAATACTTAAAGGATAAATTAAAAATACTCATAGTGATTATCTTTAACTCAAATTTTTTTCTTGTGCGCAAGCTTCAACCTAAATCTTTGTCGTATTAAAATTGCTGGAGTCAACCTGCAACCCAACTCTCACGACAAACGCATTAACATCCATGAGAGGAAGCGTGCAAAATGTATAGTGCGCAGTGACATCCATGATACGTATAATGGGCAGGTAAATTAATTGACTGTCATCTGTAAGATGAGGTCTATGGGGCACACTGCTAAGCACTGTACGAATGATCATGAGCATGAGGATGATGATGGCTGTGCTGGGCTTTACCATTTGCCAATTTGGCAGTTGCCAGGCTTTACAACAAAATTATTGCGTTATGTTTGCTCAGACATAATGCAGGGATCAATCATTTCGGGCATCCCCTGCTGACACACGCCCCACATTCAAATCAATCAATCAAACTTTCTTTCTTTCTTTTCTTTGGGTATATGTTGAGCATTTTCGCTGCCAATCTCGTCCATCTATTTGCACGATCTCTTTTCCATCGTCTAGATCCGCATCCATATGATATGGCCCATGCCTGCATTATTGATTTGCTAGTTTAAGTGGCCCTGCCTGTGTCGTGTTTTCCTGTCTTTTCTTTTTTCTTTTATTTCTCTGGTGGCGCATCATGGCCACCATCAGCAATCTGCCGCCTTGTTCCAGTGGATCGTATATTACTGTGTTACGTTCCATGTTTCTAACTTCCTTACTTCTTCCCTCTCTGTGGTTGGGCCCAGCGTTGGAGATTGACAGCTAGGCCCCTGTCAAAAGAAAATCATTATAAGGTCGTTTTTAAAGGTTATTTTTTAAAATTAAATAAAACTTGTTATAATGAAAAATAAAAATGAAAAATGAAGTTGAAGGGAATAAAATAGAGGTAAAAATCATAGATTGAAAAATCGGATCACATCCGATGGACAAATTGGTAGCTATTTTGATAAATTGGACCAAAAAATCTAAATAAATCGAGGTAAGAATTGGATTAAAATCAGTAATATCAGAGAAATAGAACAATTATATTCATTCATGTTGGTAGCTGTAATTTCCAATTTTTGTTATCTGAGAGCTCAGTTAAACTGGAAAATCCAATTTAGAAATTTCACTTTTCTATTGGCATGAGAATTAGTAATAAACAATATGCTAAACTTAATAAATCAATAAAAATATAACACGATTTAATAGAATAAATGCCTGATTGAATCTTGAATTGGCTTCAATGTTTCATGCGATATATCACAAATCTCGTGACTAATTGCAGATTTCTCGAACTATGGTACAAATATGCTAAATTAAAGAACTGATCTTTATTTCTCGTGAATGACAGGCATCTTTCAAAAATACCGGTTTGAAAATACAGATATTTAAAATATTTAAACTTTTTTAGGAAAATAATGTACAAATACATGCATAAGGGCGTCAATTGCCAGGCGTGGTTGGGCCTACTTCAGGTTTTCATACTTTTTCCACAATGACCAGCACTAACACCGGAAATGATAACGACGACGGACCATACAATTTTACATTTTTAAAATTTGTGCAACATCAGCAGCAAAGATGTCTCATGTTCTGCGCCCAGGGGAGGCTCCATAGATGGACGATGAAGATGAAGAGATGAAAATGTTATTATTAAATGAAATGAAATGAAAGAAAGCATGTTGATGTTGATGTTGTTGGCACCTGCAGGTGATGTGAAGTGGGCCATGAGGCCATGTGGATCCTCTGCCAAACCCACATGCAACAAACCAAACAACCAACCAACCAACCAACCACCATGTCACCACTTATTAGCTCAGCCATTTGCTCTTCTTCTTCCATCTTCATCCATGCTCATGTCATGCATATCCACGTGGTTTTCCCTTATTTTTGGCGCATAATTCAGCAGCCATAATTAGTTCCTTCCCCTGGGGTTTCCGGGGAACAGCGCTCAGGTTTCCTACAACCATGGCAGTTGCAGGTGTATACGTTTACTTTCTTTTTGAAACCATTTCCTTGCTCTGTCTGTTACTTCATTCCACTTTTAAAATTCGTTCGTTCGTTCGTTGTTGCCGACGTCCTGGGCGGGCAGGCAGGCAGGCACTGGATCTGCGCAAACTCCATGTCCCCACGCAAATATTTTGAAATTGCTTTTTAGCACGGAATTGGCAGTTCATTTGCATCAGAATAGGGAGGGTAAAAAATGATGGATAATTAGGAACTGCAACATGGCATGTGCCTTTGTTCTGTTTTTCCTGTCTTTCCGGTGAGAGCGTGTCGGCCATCCCTACACACCTGAAACTCTTCACTGTGAGAGAGAGATCACGGCAGCAGCAGCAGCAGCATGGCATCAACATGTAGCATGGCCCATGATGCACCAAACCACAAATGGACCACCTTCACATGACAGCCACAGCAACAGCAGTATTAGAATTTATCGTACGTCTTAGAATATAAGTGACAGTTTTACAATTTTATTAGCCTTAGACTGGAAATTTTAAGCTTTTTGAGACACCTGTCCAAAACTTTTTGCTTAAAATACGCATAAGATTTGCAATGACGCCGAAAAAGAGATCAATTTGCAAGCTTGACATTATTTACAAAGATACATGAACCACATATGCACTCGGGTTCCACCGGCACTCTTACCTCCACCAACACCAACGAAACAACATGTCCATCACTATCGTGATGATGTTAATGGATATTCATCCCATGCATGAACGATGGATGGATCAATCCATTTCATTCCAACGTGTCACGACACGACCAGAGGCCACGTTGGCTGCCTTTACTATTTTCACGAGCTTCATACGCGTGACGTTCTTAAACATGATTTTGACGTCAGCCAAGGATCATTCTCTGGCTTAGTGCTCCTCCAGCATGGCCAATCGTCCCGGTAGGCCCCACACTCGCCGGCTTGACATTCTTGCCTCTTGCCTCGCAGATTTACCAGCAGAAATGGATTTAAATGTTATGCACAAAAACATAAATAAAAGCCTCCCGCATTTAATTTAATTTACCAAATTAACGTGATGCGTGTATATCCTGTTTTTACCGATCATCGTTTTCAGTCGTGCATTGGTGAACAAGTGAATCGAATTTATTAAAGAGAAACCAAAGGAGGAGTCCGAAACCGGAAGATTTAGCCGGACAGACGTCGTTCGAGGAACGTAAGGTAGAGACAACGGTGGCCGTCAAATTTTGGTGGCAGACAGTGGATCCGATTATGTAAAATAATCATAAGATGCATCTCTACGAAAAGAAGTGGGGCGAAAGGCATCAGTTACTTTTGGAAGAGGGATGGGTCAGTGAGCAGTGAGCAGTGGTGTAGCAGCAACATGACCGGCGGCTGATGCGCGATCTTTGCTGGATTTTTTCCTACGGCAACCTACATCTACATCTACGTCTACTTCATGTACATGAACATATCTATCTGTCAACAAGTACCTGAATTGGCTTAACATGGCATGGTTACAGTTTCTCTAAAACATGTTACGTGACAGTCCTGCAGCCACAGACTGTCATTTATCAAAGAAGTTGGCTTGGCTTGGCTCGGCTCGGCTCGGCTCCAGCAGACTGCTGGTACTGCTGCATGACCTAGGCCCAGGTAGCCGGTACCGGCACTGGAAATATGTGCAGTAACCTGGGACAGATGACCCGTCACCATCCGCTTCTGCCGGCAAAGGTGCTGGCAACCGTCGGTGATCTTAAAGTCAGAACTTGAAATAAAGATTATAAATACGGGAAATGACAAGGATTTGTTGAATGGTTATAATGCTTGCTCAAGAAAGTTGAAAACATTATTGATGTATTGTCGTAAATTGTAAAGAAAGCAATTAACTGAATGTGAACTAAAGATAGGCAAAATAAAAAAAATATGTTGTTCATCTTTTTATACTTTGTTTACAGTTTTCTTTTGAGAAATTGAATAGTTAACATGTAACTGGAAGCCTAATAAAAGAATGAGTTAGTTTTGGTTTTTTGGGAGGAAAACAATAAGGTAACCACTTGAGCAACCCATCATTCACTACCTTTCAACCAGTGACCTTGACTTTTGGGCTTTTGCGTTGCTAACAGAAAAAGCTCCTCAGCCTCTTTGAACTTGACATCTTGCGTTGTTAACAGAAAACAGGCAAATCACATCGTTGCCCATCCACATGGGGTGATGGCCTGTTGTTAGGCCTGCAGCAGCAAGAGGAGGAAGAGGTATTGCAACATGTGATGAAGCTACGTGCCTTGGCAGGACGGGGCTGACATGGCCCTCGACTCTGAGCCCTCACGTGGAGACAACAACAACTACAACTATTTCACTAAATGAGTTCACGTTTTTGCCCTCCCATGTTAAGCCCTTGTCTCTTGTCAGGTAGTGCCCTGACTGTGTGGAGGCAGCAAGGTCCATTTCTGTTCTGTGCACCTGCAGCCTGCAGCTTCATGCTCCAGGCATCCAAAGACATTTGAAAGAATTATTACCACTTTTATGACTTCTACAGTCAACAGCAGCGCCACTGTCAATGTTTATGACGTTACCTCCTGCGGTGCTTTGGGTTAAAAATGGTTTCACCCACGTCGCTTACATGTTGAAAAGGGAGAGGGAAAAAGATTCGTCTGACAGGTGGGTAGGAAAAATTCTTAATCAGACGAGAACATGAAGGGCTGGAAGAGAGGTATAGTATGGTATGGTAACTAGTTCTGAGAGAATAATATCTATAAAGATTAGTCATGTACGTATGTTTGCTTCCAAGCTGCTGCTGCTGCTACTGGTAAGGTGGGCTCTGGTGGGAGGGTAAGTGGTACACATATCGTCTGTCACGCTATGTCCATGTTATGAATCAATGTTGGTGGTCGCTTTCTTACAACTGATGCAGGTATGGTGCTCTCCTTGGTTTGTCTAGGAAGCAAGGGCATGAAATGAGTTTGACTTGACTATGTTTATCTGCTCCTCCGTCCATCCATCCATGGTTGCCTTGCATTGGCCTGTCCCAGTTGTTTGTTTAATTTCTATCATATCTTTCTTTAGTGGCGAGTAGGTGTACAAAGAAAATAAACAACAGTGCCCATCAGGGTGGGCCTTGGATTTCAATTTAAATAAAACATGTCAGTCACTGCAACAAATAATTATCCTGTTGGTGGCTGTTGGTGTCACTGTGTTTGTGTGGTGGAGGTGGGTACAGCATATGCCTCAATTGCTGGTCTCATCCTCCATTCGTGCTGTTTGTTATTGGCTATTGGCTTCCCTGTTTTTTTTTTTTCTCACTTTACTTCGCTGATGTTGTTCCTCTTGCTGGTTCTGCTGTTTCTGCTTTCGGGTTCAGCCCCTTTCCACCTTTTTCCTTCTTTTACAGGCACAACCCCCCTGCAACGGCCCAAAAATCCTAGAATTAAAAACCGCGGCAAGATTCTCAGATTTGGAAAATCCGGACAGTGCACTGCACCAACCCAAGTCTAATCTTGGTTGTGATTTTCACGACCATGAAAAACCGTTTTAAAACCACTACACAAACGCCGGAAAGGTGGTAAAAAAAGAGTTAATCAACGAGAGAGATTATAAAAAAACATTATTGGTTGCAAAGAATGAGATCCGTTGCCCATGCAGAGACGGTAGTGATGAGCCGTCCCCCACGAAGGAGGCAGGCTCCTTGTGTGCTCTGCTTCTTACCTGCAATGGATATTTTCTTTTAAAATGATATATACGTAAAAAGAAACCCTTCTGGAAGGAACATATTCCATTCCCTACCAATTGCATTACGTCTGGCATGGCCCTGCTCCAATATTTTTGGGGTCCCAATACTGTGTCCACTCGTATCCAGATAGAGCCAAAAGCACTTCACACTAGGGACGCAATCAGATTCCTGTACATAAAACATCATTGACTACAATTTCATGCTTCTTCTCTCTCCTCTCATCGTTCTGGGTAAAATCCCATCTATCTCCCATGTTCCACGTTACACGGACAGCGGAGATAATATAATTTTAAGGGCGCTTCCGGAATCGCAGACAAAAGAAGAGATATCGGCGAGATCGAGGTCCAGGTGTGCCATAAATCATGAAGATAAACATGAACGGTGCACATTCGAGATAATGCATGATTAAACAAATAATAATGATTAAGAGCACTCATAACAAGGAAGGCCCAGGGGTACCAGAAGAAGAATCTGCGGAGTAAAAAAAGTAGGCCGGTATCTGCACAGGGGAAGCATGATGCCATGGCCCATAGATGCCACAGACCAGAGACTATTAAAGAAATATAAAAAAAAAGTCAAGCAAAGCAGCTCTGTGGTGTCAGCGATGATGATATTATGCTATGGTATCTAGTTAACCATGTATCATGATCTCAGAGTCAGCATGCTACCTGCTTCCTGGAATGAATGATTCATCGAATTTGGCTTAACAATTCCGTAGAAAGAACACCATTACCAGGGGCAGCAACAAAAGTATCTCATCCTACTTTAATTTTCCTTTTGCGGGATTAGAAAAAGCAGGATGTGGCGCTAGATTTAAAGCAGGCATGAGAAGGGAAAGCAAAATAGATCGAGCGGAAAGCAGTAGAATATTGAGTGCATTATCCCGCGTTTTGAATATGAAGAAAGGTTTTGCCTACGTCACAGGTTCAGGAGGAGGACCCAGCACTGATTTGCCCAAATACCCATTATCACCCACTCACGATCGCAGGAACAAGGAAGCTTCGTTGCTGCGGTCATGGCGTTGGGTTTGTCTGTGTTAGGCAAGTTGAGAAGTGGAGCGGGGTTGTGTGAGAGAATGACAGGGCGACAGGGAACTAACGATAGAGAAGGAAAAGAAAGTAAAAAAAAGGGAAAGAAGGCAGACGTGTAGGAAAAGACTTGAGTAGAAAATGGTAAAAATCAAACAGTTTGCGGAAGTGGTGCATTTAACAAAATGTGCATTTCAGGAGGATGGATCTGACTGACTGGCAGACAGTGTGTAACCTGGGCTTTCTCTCTCTCTCTGCGTTTGGTGGGTGACCCACGTACCAGGCAAGCTGCCAGATGCATCTTCGCATCTCTCTCTCTTTCTTTACCGTCTGCGTGACAATAAATAGAGGCGTTCACACCACAACATACCACAGCCCAACCCAAGTGAGCTAAACTTTCTGCATCCATTCCAATTTGCCTGAGTGCCCAACCTTTGGCTGCACCGGCTCGGAAATATTTTTTTGGGCATAAATATCCATTGCTTGGGCTACCTAGTCTGGACAGTTGACCTATGCAGCAGAGCAAAGGCTACCACTACTATGAAAGTAGAAGAAGTCCTCTTCTGCATCATCATCATTTTTAGCTATTTGCAGCAGCAGCTGTTGTTGTTTGCAGCAGTTTGCTCTCTTTTTTTACAACGACTCTACCATGCCGTCTTGTTTCCATAATACATCCTCCGTCGCCGTCGGTCTGTGTTTCTGCTTCTATAAGTTTCTTTGTTGTGCAGCAGCAGCAGCAGCAGCTTCAGCGAGGGATTATACAACAGCCTCCTCCTCCTGCATCCTTCCCCTGCTTCCATAACCAGGGACCTCTGCTCTGCTCTGCAGGAATTCCAAAAGTCGCCAAATTCTCTGCCGCTGATCCAGGTTCCAGCGTTATCGACCCACGTACAAAAACACACGCACGGACACACGCACCGCACGCATACATTACTAGTTGCTACACGTATGAGTACCGCAGCCACGGCTCTGACTCTGCTAAATCATCGCCATTTCTGCGCACCCAAGGTACGTTCCACAACCCCACTTCCATCTCCCATGGTCTACTACTACGGCCAGATCCATAATCGCATTCCCATTCTCTGATCAGCCGTTGTTATAACTTGATGTTACAGGAAGGGGCAGCAGCAGCGCCAGGGCCAGGTGCGCCGCCGACGACGATGTGGTGGAACACGGCGGGCCCTCAGGGTGTGGAGCTACAGCTCGCGGCGGCCTGGCGCCGTTACAGCGAAATGGGCGAGGACGAGTCCGGCAGCGCCATGACGGACGAATCCACGCGGGCCTCGCGCTCCTGCTCCGGCTCGTCCTCGTCGTCGTCGGGGGGCGCGCCCAAGGACTCGTCCACGCTCGAGAGGATGGGCAGCAGCGGCAGCGGCGGCAGCAGCAGCAGCGTGGTGTCCGGCTCCGGCGGAACCGGCGCCGTCGGAGCTCCGCCGGCGGAGCCGGGGCGGCTGCCGTCGTCGCAGTACAAGGGCGTGGTGCCGCAGCCCAACGGCCGCTGGGGCGCGCAGATATACGAGAAGCACCAGCGCGTCTGGCTCGGCACCTACAACACGGAGGAAGAAGCCGCGCGCGCCTACGACCGCGCCGCGATCAAGTTCCGCGGCCGCGACGCCATGACCAACTTCGTGGCCACCTCGGTCGCGTCCGCGCCGCCTCCGCCGGATCCGCCGGCGGAGGAGGCGCGGTTCCTGAGCGAGCACACGAAGACGGAGATCGGGGACATGCTCCGGAAACACCCCTTGGACGACGAGTTCCAGCAGCACCACGCCGCAGCCGTGAAACGCACCCGCCGCAGCCCGAGCCCGGCCCCGGCGGAGTCGTCTCCGAGGGAGCACCTGTTCGACAAGGCGGTGACGCCGAGCGACGTCGGCAAGCTGAACCGGCTCGTGATCCCGAAGCAGCACGCCGAGAAGCACTTCCCGCTGGACGTGAACGCCAGCGACAAGGGCCTCCTCCTCAACTTCGAGGACGAGGCCGGCAAGGTGTGGCGCTTCCGCTACTCGTACTGGAATAGCAGCCAGAGCTACGTCCTCACCAAAGGCTGGAGCCGCTTCGTCAAGGACAAAAAACTGGAAGCCGGGGACATCGTTTCCTTCCATCGCTCCTCTTCCTCTTCCTCTCACCTTTTCATCTCCTGGAAACGCAGCCTCACCGCGCACGCGCACGCGCACTCGCGAGTTACCATGATCACTCCGCCGCCGCCGCCGGCGTCGGTGTCGTCCAAGGCGCTTGCGCTGCCGCTGGCGATGCCGTTCACGACGGCCACGTACGCCTCCGCGACGCCGTGGATGCCGCTTCTCTGGACGCCGCCGGCGCCGGCGGACTCCGCGTGGACCGCCCACGCGCCGGCACGTCCGTCTGCGCAGGCGCCGGCGGCCACGTACACGATTCCGTCTCTTCAACATCATCATAACATCATCACCGGCGCCGCCGTTGTCGTGCCCGCGCCGCCGCCGCCGCCGCCGCCGTCGAAAACGCCGCCGACGACCGCGAAGGCGAAAGGCGGCGTGCGGCTGTTCGGCGTGGATCTCCGAGACTCGTCACCGTCGGCTCCGGCGCCGGCGTTGTCGGTGTCGTCGGCGCTGAATCTGTTCCCGTCGTGACTGGCCCGCTTTGGCGTAAAACATGGGCTGGACTAAGTGTTCTTGTTTTGTATAATACGGAATTAATGAAACCGTCACCGGCTTTGGTTTAATATGTACCAACCTACCCACTTGGGAAAGTTCAACAATGGCGGCTGCCGGTGGCCCGGCCTGTGGTCTAAATTGTTGCTGCTGTTCAAGTGTACATGACCCGCACAGAGATAACAATGCTGCTGCAGGGATGTTGATAGATCGTGTATGATGATGATTTTGTGCAGGCTTTGGAATGAATGACAATTGGCATGTCGTTTTGTCTTCTTTTTTTTTTTTCATTTTTGTAATTTGTATGTATCTTGTATAACAAGAGCTGTCACAGCACTTTGGGTTTTGCTTCCTTTGAGAAAATTTGATTCTCTCTTCCCGAGTTAGGACGCCCGGCTTGCGTTGCGTATCAGTGATAGATACAAAAAATGGTACTAATTGCACTATATTATAGATGAACTACAACAAACTCTACAACAAACTCTAAAGCTCATCGTGGGTTCTTTGACATGAATTTGTGGGTTTGTCATATTCCAAGTTTTTATCATTTGTTGAAGTTCGTGATTTCCTAAAGTTTTGGTACATTTGTCATGCTTTTAAGTGTTCTTGAGCATTTACCTTCACTTCGAATGTATGTAGCTAATCATTGTCACTCTTGACCTATTGCGAAGGTCCCTTGGCAATTTGAAAATGTTTCGAAGCTATTTTATTAATTTTTGACCGTTTTGAAGTTCATGCAAAAATCATGAGTTAACCATGGGTCATGGTTGGTTGGATCAATTGAAGAAGCGTTTTAAGCCTTTGGTTTTATAAACTTGCAAATCCACGATGCCATTGCAAGTTCCTCACTGTTGTGGTTAACCCTTGTGTGTCATTTTTGCCATTTCAATCTAGATTGGGCTATGAGTTATGGTTTATAACCATAAGTCATTGTTAGGTTGTGGACGGTCAAGGTAAGAATAAAAGTGTCATTTTCTTTGTCGTTTATTTTTTTGAGAAAGCCATGAATTGTGGCTAGGTCTCGTTGTAATATATTTGTCATTTTTGACCTAATATTGCCATTGGCACTTACTTTTCCACACTTTTTGACCCCATCAAGATACTCTTAACCTAACTTGGATTTTTGAAATTGACCTTAGAGTCAATTGTTGAGCCAAGGTGGATATTTTGGTTGGTTGGGCTCAATGGTATGATTGTTTGTGTCCCTCCACCATCAACATTTTGTTTGGAAATGTTTGTATGTTTGCTATTTGTTAAGAGCTAGCACCGAGTTGTGTCCTTTGTTGGACATGGGCTCAAAATTTTAGGTTTTTGACTCTTGTTAAGATGCATTAGTGTGGCTGTTACTGTTGACTCTATCTTGCACAAGAGGATGATCCATGGCTCATTGGTCCCTTGTTCAATGCCTCTAGAACATTAAAGGGGAATCATAAGAACTTACCCTTGGATCATATAGAAGAGGTGCCAAAGTTTCTTACTTAGTGTACCGACTCCTTGTTTCATTTTCAAGTCACGAAACAAAAGGATTCTTTGCTATTTGCTACTGATGTCTTGCATAATAATTTTCTAGCCACAAGTTATTTATTCTTGTATAGAGTTGATATAGATTAGGCCCATATTAGAATATTCTTTATTTCGGATTTATGTACTTGAATTTTGATGCTATATGCCCATGTTGATGTTGCCCTGGAGGCATAGATGCCAAATTACTTTGTTTCCAACCAATGAATGACCAAATTCTTACCTATCAAACTCTTGTCCATCGTTACGTTGATGGTACCAATTTTGTATGTTTCATTTTTGTTCAGGAACTGGTTGCCTCCCCACATTGCATGCTAGGCCTTTTGTTCGTCCACTATAACCATTGGCCCTTGTTTTGCATGGATATTGATTAGATCCAATTTTGTGCGGTTTCTTTTTAAACCCTAATAGCATATTTGAGTTATTTTTTAATTGTTAAGGTGGGTTGAGGAAAAAACAAAGGAACAAAGAAGACTTCGGCAAAACTTGCCAAGACTTTGGCACCTGTATTTATTGTCACGCAAAGGGCCGAGAGAGATGAAAATGCAGCTTGTAGCTTGCCTGATCCGTTGGTAACCCACCAAACGCAGAGAGAGAACCCAGCTCAAAGTGTTAGTCAGATCCGTCTGAAATGCACATTTTGTAATGCAGCACTTGCAGTAACTCTGTTATATTTTACTATTTTCTAGACGAGTCTTTTTCCACACCTCTGCCTGTCTTACTTTCCTCCCTTTGCTTCCCTGTCATTCTCTCTCACAATTCTGCTCCACTTTGTCAACTTGCCTAACACAAACAAACCCACTCCATGACCGCAGCAGCGAAGCTTCCTTGTTTCTGCAGTCCTGAGAGATGATTGGTATGTGGCAAATCACAAACGGCCTCATTGGCCGATGCCAGTGTTGGGTCCTCCTCCTGAACCTGTGACGTAGGCGGAGGCAGAAGAACAACCAGAGGCAAATCCTTCCTATTCAAAACACGGGTTAATGCATTCATTATACTATTACTTTCCCATCCGTCTCTCTAGCCTGCTTTCCTGGCCGTCCTAATCCCAGAAAAAAACTAGAGTAGGACGAGATATTTTTGTTGCTGCTCCTGTAATGGTGTTCTTGATACGGAATTGTTAGGCCAAGTTTCATGAATCATTCATTGCAGTCCACCCATGGATTCTGGGAAGCAGGTAGCATGTTGGGTCTGAGACGGATAGATTGATCATGATACATGGCTTGCTGGATGCTATAGGCATAAAGCAGGATTTCTTTTCATGCTGGCTTTTCATTATAGTCTATGTGCTACGACATCTCTGGGCCTTTTCTTTTCTTTTCTTCCCAGATTCAGATTCTTTTTCTACTGGGCCTCCCTTATGAGTGCTCATAATCATTATTGTTTGTTTAATCGCCCATTTTCTCAAATGTGTACTGTTCATATGACATCCATCTTAATTAATCATCATACACCTGGACCTCGATCTCACCGATATCTTCTCTTTTGTCTGTGATTTCGGAAGCGCCATTAGAATTATATTACCTGCGCTGTCCATGTAACGTGCAAACCTGAACATCGGAGATAGATGGGATTTTACGCAGAAAGATGAAAAGTTACCTATGATGTTTTAGGTACAGGAACCTGATCGTGTCTATCTGGATAATAGTGGACACAGTATTGGGACCCAAAAGTATTGGGGCAGGGCCATGACACACGTTATGTAATTGGTAGAGAATGGAATATTGTTCGTTCTGGGAAGTTTTTCTTTCATGTAGTTTTTCTTTCTTGTAATTGGTAGAAAATGGAATATTTTAAAAGGAAATATTCATTGCAGGAAGGAAGCAGGGCACAGAAGTAGGCTGCCTCCGTCGTGGGGGACGGCTCATCACCACCGTCTCTGCATGGCCAACGGGTCTCGTTCCTTGCAAGTTGCAACCAATTATTATTTCTCCTCTAATATTTTGAACCTGTTTTTTTTTACACTTTTCCTACGTTAGTGCAGAGTTTTTAAAACAGTTTTCCGTGCTCGTGATGATCGGAACCAAGATTGGATTTAGGCTGGTGCAGTGCACTGTCCGGATTTTCCAAATCTGAGAATCTTGCTGCAGCTTTTCTTTTTGAGGCTTGTTCGGCCGCTGCAGGGTTTCTGTGGGTGGCTGGCTGGCTGGGTGCTGGGTTCTGCCTGTAATAGAAAAAAAGAGCATAAAAAGGTCGAAAGGGGTTGAACCCGCAAAAAGAAGAAGCAGCAGCAGGAGCCCCAGCAACAAGAACAACAACAGCAAAGCAAAGTGAAATAAAAAAAGAGGGAAGCCAATAGCAAAGACAACGAACAGGAGATGAGACCGGCCACCAACATTATAATTATTTGTTGCAGGGACTGACATGTTTTATTTAAATCGAAATCTAAGCCCCACCTCTGATGAGCACTGTTGTTTATTTTCATTTTCCGAGGCCTTGCATTCTACACCTGGTTGCCTTGCCACTAGAGAAAATAATTAAATAAACAAACGTGGATTGATGGAGAAGGAGATAAGCATGGCCCAAGTCAAACTCATCTCATGCCATCCCTTCTTCACCAAACTTATTTTTAGAGACAAACTAATGAAAGCACCATACTTGGATCAGGTGTAAGAAAGCGACCAGCAACATTCATTCATGACAAGGACACGGCGCAACATATGATATGTATACCACTTACCCTCCCACCAGAGCCCCACCTTAACAGCAGCAGCACCTTGGATGCAAACATACATACATAATCAGTCTTTTAAAAATTATTCTTTCAGAAACTAGCCACCAACCATACCTCTTTTCCATCCTTCGTGTCCAGTTTGATTTAAGCATTTTCCCTACCTACTTGTCAGACGAATCATTTTCCCTCTCCATTTCAAATTCAGCAGCGTGTAGGCGACGTGGGTGAAACCATTTTTAAACCAAACCATCCCAGCAGGAGCTCTACTTTCCAGGTTAACGTCATAACCATGGACTGAAGCGCTGCTGAGCATAAAAGTTTTTATAATTTCTTCGGATTCCAGGTACATGAAGCACAGTAACAAAAAAGAGGCTTCCTTCCTCCAAAAAGTTTGGCAGGGTATACAAATAAATAAATAAATAACATACATTAAGACATACTCTACAGTCCACATTGGAGGGCGGAAACATGAATTCATTTCCTAGGATCGTTGGCTCAGGTTTAAGGGCCAGGCCAGCCTCATCCTACCCAGGCACGTAGCTTCGTCTTTCTTGCAATACCTCCTGCTGCAGGTGCAGGCCAATAGCCGAATAGCCAATGTGATATTGGAGGATTCGACTGCTTGTTTTTTCCTTACTGTTTCTGTTTCTATTAGCAACGCGAAAGGCCAAAGTCAAGGTGACCGGCTGACAGCCGGTTATAGATGTCTCAATTGGTTAGCTAACCATTATCTTCTTCTGTGATAGCAGAGTTTTTAGTTGAATCATTGAGGTATCGTTATAGTCCTTTCTAATTTTTTAAGGGTTTGTTTGATTGAGTGAATTTGAAGAAGTTGAATCTATGGAAGAGATGCTGAGTCTAAGAATTCATAAATGTGAGCAGGTCACGCCTCAGTCGGTGAAATCTGAATGAAATAAAAAACCAAAAGAAATAGACCCAAAATGAACTTGAAGATTAATCTGGTCATGAACTATCTAATTGACTGCATTGATAATGTTGCAGGTACTGCATTCGAGGCAATTCTTAAGAATTCAGCGCTTAACATGCATAATAATTAATAACCCTATCTCTATAATCATCTAATTCTCACTTAAGAAAACTTAAGGTTAATTATACCGTACGTGTATATATATGAAAACACAAAATCTCAACTATGCGTAAAAATTCTCATTTGACTTGCTTCTGCACAATTTGATTCACTGTCTCCCCCTCCGACATTTTGACTGCCACGGTTCTCTCCACTTAAGTTAGACCTCCCCTGGCTAACTCTTTCCGTTTCGGCCTTTTCTCGTTTATGAGTTTTATCCCCTTTAATAAATTCGATTTACTTGTTCACCAAAAAATGTGGATTAACAGCAAACGAAATTAAAGACGGGAGCCCTTTCTCTTTTTTCTGTTCCAATACCTTTTGTGCTTAACATTTAAAGGTTAAACCCATGTAACCTAATAGATTTGGTTAACACTGAAACCTGTTTCTGGTGCAATATGCAGAGTGTGAACATGATATAGACAGGCAGACAATCCACCGTCGTGGCAGTGGGGACTACCTGGACGGTTTACCATGGTGGAGGAGCACAGTGCTTCTTGAGAATGATCCTCGGCTGACGTCAAACATAACCAATAACAACGTCACGCAGCAGCAGTAACTGAAGGAAGAAGACACATAACCAGTAATAACGTCACGCAGCAGCTGACAAAAGGAAGAATACAGTGGAGATAGCAGCAGCCAACATGGCCTCCTCTGGCCTTAGACACGTTGCAATTAAATGGATTGATCCATCTATCCTTCATGGATCAGATGAGTATCAATTAACATCATCATGATTATGTTGGTGTTGGTGGAGGTGGATAACTGGTAAAACTTGTGAGTGCTTGTTTGGTTCATGTATCTTTGTAATAATGCTGCTGCTGTGATGTGGATGTGGCTCATTTATGCATGGTTGCGTCATGGAGATCTGATGCTGATGATGCTTCTGCTGCCGCCGTGGTCCTATTGCCCCGTGACTCTCAGGTGTGTTTAAAAGAGAACAATACGGATCTGATCCCACCTGAAAGAGAGACACGGGAAAAAAAATTAACAAAACATGTATTCCAAACTTGCCCATCTCATTTTCTGGTAATCTTTATTTCAATGCAAATCAAATCAACTGCAAATGGTAAAGCAATTTCAAAAATGCTCGTTTGCGTGACGTTTGCCGACATCAATTCTGTCTAGTGGTAGCTGCCTGCCTGAGACGTCGGCGGTAACGTATTTTAAAAATGGAGAGTAAAGACAAAAGACAGAGCAGAGAAATGGTAGCAGAAAGAAAGTAAACGTATACAACTGCAACTGCCATGGTTGAAGGAAACCTGAGAGCTGTTCCCCCAGAAAGCGAATGCTAACAAATTAAAGAAGTACGAAATGGAGGCAAGAGCCAAGCCAAGTAAGCAAGCTCAGAGATATGCATGATGATAAACATAACATGAACATGGATGAATAGGAGAGGACAAATTGCCGGGGTCATAAGCACTGACACAGTGGAGAAATAATAAGGGTGAGCTCAGACTTGGAAATATAGGTTCAAATGCACGTATACTAGTTTTAAAATTTTCTTGAAACCATGATATTAACGGTACAACAAATATGAAAACGTGCTTTATATCTAGAATAATACATATAACTCTAGTTGGGTTGGTTTTTGTAAGAATATAACTGGGATGTAACACAAAAACCATCCAAGAAAAAGTATGTACTAAGTGTCACATACTTGAAATACCAAACCTGAGTGAGTTAGGTGGTTGCATGTGGGTTTGGCAGAGAATCCACATGGCTCATGGCCCACTTCACCTGCAGGTGCCAACATCCTTTTTTTCATTGGACATTATCTTCTTCGTCCATCTTGCTATCTTTCTATCTATCTATCCACCCTACCCCACTTCACCGCCATTTCTGCTGCTGCTGCTAATGTTGTTGCAGACTATTTTGAGATGCAGCATGGAGCCTATGGCCCATCATCATTTCCGGTGTTAGTGCTGGTGATTGTGGAAAAAGCTTGACAACCTGAAGTAGGCCCCAGGCACATAGAGAGAGAAGGAAGGAAGGACTGTTTGTGTGTGAAAGTGAAACATGGAACCAAACACAGTACTGGGACAAGGAGGCAAATTGCAGAAGGCGATGGCGATGGTCCATGCTGATGATGGGCCACACAGGAAATAAAATAAAAGAGGAAAACAAGAGAAGACGACACAGGCAGGCAGAGCCACTTAAATTAGCAAATAATGCAGGCATGGGCCATATCATATGGATGCGGATCAAATGAAACAAAGATACGGCAAAAAAATAGATGTAGATGGATAGCAATGGGCAGCGCAATACATATACATATATAGATATGTACACACAGAAAGAAAGCAATGATGAATGTTGATTGATTTGAATGTGGGGAGTGTGTCAGCAGGTACTGCCTGAAATGATTGATCCCTGCATTATATCTGAGAATACATACGCAGTTATTTTGTTGTAAAGCCTGAAAGCTGCCAAATTGGAAAATGGTAGAGCCCAGCCGCAGCCAGCATCTTTTATCATCATGATCATGCGTACAGAGCTTACTAGTATGCCCTGTAGACCTCATCTTATACGTTACATTCACGATTACTCTTTGGTATCAATTTATCTGCACACTATACGAATCGCACTATCACGTATGTACTTGCAGAGTCTGCATATTACACGCATGCCCTTCCTTCCATGAATGTCAATGGGCTTGGTTCTGATATGGTAAAATTTCGTCTGAAGCCACTCCATAAACGAGATTAGGCTTTTTTTAATTTATCCGGACCGGTTACCTTGTCTGCGTTAGAAGGATGAGCATTAAGCTTTTTAGACGCATTACCTTATCCATGGTTCACACGGTGACCTTTAAACCTCCTAAACCGCTTATCCATGGTCATCACTGTTGATGCATAAATTTTGGTCATGCCAACACCGAAAAAAACTCGTTTGAGGAGACTATTGCCTAGGGTGCCGGCGCCTCCCGTATGGGTACGGAAACCCGGGAATAGTCTCAGCTGGAGAGAGCCATGTGACCAAGTGATAGAGAGATAGAGAGAGAAAATACAGATAGAGATAGAACAAGGAGAGAGAAACGGACGTCCAACGTCCAAATTGCTGTGAAAATACAAGAAAATTTGCTGACGCCCAACCGTCTAAATTGCTCAGAGAAAAAAACCTGCCGACGCCCAACCATCTAAATTGCTACCGATGCCCAACCATCTAAATCGTTGCCGAAAAGAAAATCTGGGAAGAGAGAGGGTTTAGTCCAAGGCTTCATGGCCCTGGCCTCATTGGCCTAGGGCTTCTTGGCTTGACTTCTCCTCTGCCTCCCCCCAACTCCATCACCTTGATGGTTTTTTATAGCCAATTTTAGGGTTAGGGTAACCCATCTTTTTTTTATTTTCTATTTTTTTATTTTTTATTTTTCTTTTTTTTTTCTTAAAAAAAAAAAAAACAAAGGCCCCATGCCAAGCATGGGCGTGTTGGTATCAAAACTTAGCCCCCAACCGAAAAAGAAAAGAAAAAAAAATGGTCAAGCCAAGCCCTCCTTCTAGCGCCAAAAAGGTGTTGATGCATAAATTTTGGTCATGCCAACACCGGAAAAAACTCGTTTGAGGAGACTATTTCCTAGGGCGCCTCCCGTATGGGTACGGAAACCCGGGAATAGTCTCAGCTGGAGAGAGCCATGTGACCAAGTGATAGAGAGATAAAGAGAGAAAATACAGATAGAGATAGAACAAGGAGAGAGAAACGGACGTCCAACATCCAAATTGCTGTGAAAATAGAAGAAAATTTGCTGACACCAACTGTTTAAATTGCTGCCGACGCCCAACTGTCTAAATTGCTCAGAAAAGAAAATCTGCCAACGCCCAACCGTCTAAATTGCTGCCGACGCCCAACCATCTAAATCGCTGCCAAAAAGAAAATCTGAGAAGAGAGAGGGTTTAGTCCAAGGCTTCATGGCCCTGGCCTCATTGGCCTAGGGCTTCCTGGCCTGACTTCTCCTCTGCCTCCCCCCCAACTCCATCACCTTGATAGCTTTTTATA
>MNCI01038164.1:115021-137709 GCA_015680685.1 Gnetum montanum | reverse complement strand
GTGCCTCAGTACGACTGCTTCGAGCACGTGCGTTACGTGTGGTGATCCCAGTAATGATTAGCGTTTGGTAAGCCACAGTTGCACAGTTCAGGGTGTGTACGGTAAGTGGGAACGTATGCTGACGCTAGGACTTAGTGTTGTAGTTAGAATTAGTTAGTTTCTCAACCCTTCACTCTCATAGCATAGGCGATAAACCGCAAAATACCAAAAAAATCATACACCTCAAACTTGCTTAACCATACACCGTGACACATACAAGTAAGCCTGGGAAGACAACAAATGATTAACCCCAAGTGTTTCTTGTGGCATTAAGGTATTTAGTCTGCGGAGTTCGACCGGATCACGCGTACATGTTCGTATTCGTATGGTTGAGTGTAGGGGTACCTCGCCACTCATCAGTAAGGATGCCATCATACCATTTTGATTCATTAAGCACTTGTTCATTTATTGCACGGGCGAAGAGGAGTTCATCAAAAAATTGATCAAGGAGTGGACTCTCCTCCTCTTTATTATCCCATAGTAACCAAGACAAGTGATCAATGATCACGTTCTCAGTTCCCTTTTGATCTACCATTGTAAGGTTTAACTCTTGTAAGATCGCTAGCCAACATATGACATAGGGGCTCACCATCGGCTTATTCATGAGGAAGCGAATAACACTATGATAAGTGTGCACAAACACCTTGTATCCAAGCACACAGTGCCTAAATTTCTCCAAGGCATATACCACTACTATCAGTTCTTTCTCTATTATGGTGTAATTGAGTTGTGCACCCACAATGCTTTGGCTTGCATAGTGGATGTAATAAGGATGTTTTTGATTGTCTAACTGCATATGCACAACTCCCAAGGTATAGTTTGATGTATTCGTCATGACGTAAAATGGATGAGAACAATCAGGTTCTCATAGAATTTAAGTTTCTAAAAGCTCCTCCTTAAGCTACTGGAATGTCTTTTTGCATTCCTTGGTCCATCTGAATGGAGTATCTTTCTTTGTCAACTCGACCAATAATTTTGTGATCTTAGAGAAATTCTCTATGAATTGTTGATGGTAGCCAGTGTGTCTAAGGAATGACTAGACATCGTTAATTATTTTTGGTTGATGGGTGATTCCTTAAATCACCCTAATCTTTTCAGGGTCCATCTCAATTCCTGCTTATGAGATTTCGTGTCCCAACATAATGCCCTCCTAGATCATGAGATGGCCCTTCTGCTAATTGAGCCGAAGATTGATCTCCATGCACCTTTTAAGCACCTTTTCAAGATGGTCTAGGGCTTGGTCAAATGTAGTGCCATAAGTGGAGAAGTCATCCATGAAGATTTCTATCCCACTACCAATCTGCTGCTAGAAAATACTCAAGAAAAGGCATTGGAATGTTGCAGGGGCATTACATAGACCAAAAGGCATCTTTTTATATGAAAAAATCCCCTAGGGACTTGTGAATGTTATTTTGGTATGATCCTCATGCACGATATGAATCTAGTTATAACCAATATAACCATCCAGGAAGCTGTAATAGTAATTCCCATAAATAGTGTCCAACACCTGGTCTAAAAATGGTAATGAAAAATGATCTTTGAACATTGCCATGTTCAACAGCCTGAAATAAATACAATCCTGCCACTTGCCACCTTTCTTTAGCATGATCATGAGTGGGCTAACCCACTCACTATTAACAATTGGATATATGAACCCCATCTTGAGGAGTTGTTTAATTTCATCTTTGATGATCTATTTCAATTTGGGGTTCAACCACCACTATGATTACCTCTTTGGTTTCATGGCTGGATCAGTATAGATGTGATGCTAACATATTTGAGGATCAATCCCTATAAGTTTAGGATATGACCAAGCAAATGTTGTTAGCTATTTGTTAGCCACCTTCAACAACATATTTTTCTATTTAGAAGCAAGGTTAGCATTAATTATCACCGACTTGTCATTTTTTAGAAATGCATATTCCATGTCGGTAGGTAGAGTTTTCAACTCTAAGGGATCTTGTTTACAATTATCAAGGATTTCCAACTCTCCCCAATTGGTATCATTAGGTTCATCATCATAGAGTTAGCGATGAACTTACTCTAGTTCATCCATGCCTTCAACATAGGTACATGTTAAGCTCTTAGTTGGTTCCATGAAAAGTGTGCTACTTTCAGAATTAGTTGTCAGCCACTAGGTGCCCTCCTATTTTGTGGCTATTGTGTATAGGCACTTTTGAATTTCAAATTCATTTGCACACTGTTTGCATGCATTGATTGATGTGCTTTTGATATGCCATAATTTTTGCACATAGTTGCACCCTGTATCACTGTACACGATGCATGGAACTCTCTTCTTCTTAATCTTTCCAAAACAAATTTCCTTGGAGATTTCTAGGGAAAGATCTTTCATGTTCATTCGTGCATCAATAATGCTTAACCAAGCCCTTCCCATAATGATTGGGAACTCCTCCTTGTAATTATCAACCTCAATCACCATGAAATCAACAGGATAAGACCACCCATAAATAATAATCACAATGTCATCCACTAGTCTTAAGAGAATAGTGATGGACTAATCTGCTAATTCTCAATACATGTTGCTCTTCTTGAGAAGAGGCATGTTCCAAGCTTGGTACATTTCATGGAAAATCAAATTAACATCAAAACCTAAATCAAGAAGAGCATTGCATGGTTCATTTCTAGCAATCTGCAAGTAAATGAGAGGACTACTAGGATAAGCTCTTTTCCTAGGAAGGTTGCTAGCCTTGAACCAATCAGATACAACATAGATTAACATGATTGTGTGGATTGGAAGGTGCTTAGTTTGAAGGGCTCTTGAAAGGAATGGATGTAGATGGTGAAGGAGACATAGGGTGATGAGTTGCATGAGCCAGTGAGGGCTTTATAGGGCTATTGGTTTAGAAGAATGGTATTTTATGGGATTTTCTTTCCAAAGCACATGGTTAAGGAACTAGTTGTAAGCTAACAACCCTAGTAGTGTTACATTGCTGCTGTTGTGTGGGAATTTTGCCCTACATGGATGGATTCGGTAGTAATTAGGTAGTGGGGAAAGGGACATGTGATGAAGGAAGAGGAGGGTGATAAGGATATGGGGATTTACCTTTAGAAGATGGAGAATGAGTGCTATAGTACTCTGGAGGGTAGTAGTGATTTTGGAAGGAAGTGTGACTAGAAGAGTCATGTAGAGACATGGGTTGTTGAACATAGTACCCATATAGATCAGGTTGCTAGTAAGGGTACTATTGCCTTAGTGGTGGCATCCCTTATGATTGTGGATGTTGCCATTGTTGATATTGCTCATATGGTTGTGGTGGAGCTCTATTTGAATAATAAGTTTGTTGTTGATGAAACTTCTTAGGATTGCCTTAAGGATAAGGTAATCTTTTGGGTGCTTTCCTTCTTACCAGCCTAGGATTAAGAGCGTACATCCAAGATTCCTACAAGTGTGACACATCGAGGCAACATCCCTTAGGATATTCATATTGGTAGATGTTACACCCATAACCATCATCTGATTTTGACTCCACAACCTCTTTTACTGCAACTACTTTGTCCTTATCCCTTTGGTATGCACATTTAGCTTCCTTCCTTCTTCTATAATCATAGTCACTACTTTGCTCTTTGGATTCTTCTGCAATTTTTAGTGTTGTTTGGAATTCTTGATCTAAATACTCCCACATTTTGTCAACCTTAGCCAAAATTTTAAACATAGATTTTTGAATTAGTAAGGTTTTTCACTGCACCACTTCATTAAGTGATGCCTCCCCCTCACTATCATAGAATTGGACCTTCCTTTTTCTGATGGAAGGGTCCCAATTATACTCCTTAACACTTTCTCATTTTCTCAACTCACCTTCTTCTTTTGCAACTTGCTCAATGAGCCTTTAAATCTGATGGGCTCGAAGTTCTAACAATCTTCCTTAGGCATAAATCTCAAGGTTTCTCCTTGTTTTTTATTAGAGCCCATCTATGATCTGGTGAAGTTGCTTCCATTGAGAATAATCATGGCCAGGATATCTATGTAAAAGGGAATAATACCTACCCATGGCTGCATCCAAGGGTTCACGTGTTTTTTATTGCCAACCTTGGATTTGCTTTCTCAAATTGGACACTTTAGAGTATGTTTGATATTTATCATTAAACAACCTATGCATCGTACTCCATCGACGAATGAATTCTGGCTCCAAAGAGGGGTACCAACTTTCTGCTTCTTTTATGAGTGTCCTAGGAAATAGTTTGAGTTTTTGCTAATTATTTTCTATGTTCTGCAAGGCATCGACATCATGAAAGGCTTGAAGATGGGTTTGTGGAATTGAGTTATATCCCTTCCCAAATGTGGAGTTATTGTTCATATCTAACATCTTGATTTTATTATCTTTCTCATGCATGGTTGGAATTCTAACTACCTCTACAATGTTTAGCATGCTTTAAGTTTTAAGCAAAGTTTCATCATCATCATGATTTTAATGATGCCTATGATGTTCTCTATTATCCCTCCATTCATGACGAGGCCTATGATCATTATCTTATCATTCACCTTTATCGTGGTTTCATCCCTTACAATTTTGATATGACTTGGAGGAGGAGGAAGAAGATGAAGAGGATGAAGAGGGAGGAGGACTACCGCCATCATGGTGTCTACCATTTGTACTCTGATTGTCATGGCCATGATCATTAAGTTTACTATCATCATGATGCTTGCTTGAGACCCTAACTTGATTCCCATTTTTGCTTAAACTTGAATTGTTAATAGTGGACTGCAAATTCGGGTTCAAGCTCCCTTCACTAGAGTCAAGGGATGGAGAATCTTCATGTTGAGAATTCCCAAAGGGAGGATCCTCCTTATCATCTTGGTTTAGTAGGAATAAGGGGTTAGTAAACTGTTTCCCCTTTGTAGCTACATGATGCTTCTCTTGGTGTTGATCTCGTTTGCATTATGTTTTTGTGGAATGGTAGTCCTAATAGTCATGGTCCCACATAACGTATTCATCATGGAGATCCTAGATGCCCAACCTCTTAAGAGTTTGGAGCAACATCCTAGGAATAGATAGGTTGGGAGGCAACATAGGTGGGTCTTTACTAGCTTCGGCCATGTCTTAGATGCTCTTTGTTTGAGCAAAAGCTTGACTAAGGGAGCGTGGGGCTAGGTAGTACAGTTTTAACTTAATGAAGTCATTTACTACCCCCTTGAAGATAGCCAACAAATGGGCCTTCGTGATAGGCTTGTGGATCTCATTCAAGGTGGCGCTCCACCACTGTATGAACCTTTGCATAGATTCTAGTGGGTCTTTCTTGACACTCATCAATTGATCCAGCGTGGCTTCCGATTTCAAGTTATATTTGAAAAAAGTCATGAATTGACTCAATAGCTCCTCTAGAGTTGAGATGGAGGTGCGTGGGAGCACGTAGTACCAGTCTAGAGCTTTGCCTGTCATAAACATGACAAAGATGCAGATGATAGTGTGCAGCCATTGCTGCAACAACAAAGACTCGGATTTGAATGTTACTAAATGTGCATTGGGATCGCCCTTCCCATTGTATTTTGTGAATTGCGGGAGTGGCATCCCAAGGGGCAACATGAGCATGGGGATGGCCAGGCTGATGGGATCATCATGGTAGAAATCCATGACTTGCACCATGTCGGAACTGGCGACTTTGAGACATTTAATTTCCTCAGTGAGGGTTTGGATAAGCTAAAAAGCTTAATCTAGACCCGGTGAAGTTACAGATGGTTCGGGGGCTACTTGGGTAGCCACCATGTGTGCCAATGGAAGGGTAGTGGCTTGGCCCATGGGGGGCACTGTTGGTGCTGCTCTTGTGAATGGTGCTGCTTGGGCCATCCACTACCCAGTGGGTGATGTTGTTGGTGGGGTGACCGCTGGTAGAGCCGTGGGATTGGTAATTCACATGATTGATGGGGTGGACCACAGCCCCGTGCTTGGTTGTATCACTTGCAGGACTTAGTATGATTGGTGATGAACGTGATGTGACATCTGGGAGGATTGCACAATAGGGAGAGAAGTGGTTGGGGTCCATCACGTGGTTGGAGCTGGGAGTGCCATTGATAGTGGGACAGGTGTAGATGATGAAATGGGAGTGGGAACTCCATGCAACTATGACGTAGGTGCAGTGTGCATGTATGGCAACGTAGCTGTGACTGGCGCTTGGTACGATGACAGGACAAAGTGAGGAGGGAGAGTGCCTGGGAATGAAAATGAAGGGGCAGCATGGTGGTACACTGAGGGTATGGGATGGCTGCCCATGGCTGACAAAAGTGTAGGTTCTGGCAAAGTCGTGGTAATCACAAAGGGGTAGAAGCAAAAAGCAGGTTTGACCGGAAGACCGTGGTGGGAGGGATAACCACAAGGTAGGTGTGGACACCACCCTCGGAATGGAACTCCAGGTCTTCCTGTCCATCCTAGAACGCCTCATCGTAATGGAACGCCGTATCTCGCTCCCTAGACATACTGACTCGTATCAGCTGGTCCAAGATCCATTGATATGTGTCCGTCAGGTGGATGGTAACGTTAGGGGTAGGGATAAATTCCCTCCCATTTCGATGAAGGAACTCGAAGTTATGTTTGTCTTCGAGTTCTTCGCGATCTAGGGGCAGATTTGCCTGGATCTTGGCGTAGAGGAAGTCATAACACTCTCTATCTTATGCCAAGCACTTAGGTGATAGGTGTTGGAGCATAAGAGACTGACGTGGTGCCAGCACTAGGCTAGGCGGTCACTTGGCACCTATGGTGTTTTGAGTCGAGAAAGGAACCTCAAGGTTTGAGGTGGGAATGACAGTGGTTACGGGAATCATTTTGTATGATTAAAAGGAAATCGCAAATGAAAAACACAGAAATCAATAAGTGATCTGAGGCTTTTCATCTTGTCGGGTTCCAAAAGAATCGTCATTGTGACCAATCTGCACCACACGATGCGTAGACAACCGTAAGGGTGTCACATCTACGGTAGTAGGTGACGGGGTACAAACAACATGCAGGATTACCTGTAAGACATAGAAAAGGCACAAAAAGGTCCTCCTTCTACCGCCAAAAACTGTAGCAACCAAAAATGTTGATGGCTGGAACATTGAGAGGTTGCCGGGCATACAGTTTAACCCCAGATCTATGCGAGGGCTGTGCTGGAGAGAAACAAAAATGGGGTGCCTTGAATGGTTTGGTCAATCAGACAAGGACTTAATAGGTGTAACTTAACCTTTCGTAAACATTTTTTTTAGGAGCGAAGTAAAGCAATGATCAACAAATGCAAGATAATAAAGTAGTGGAAAACACAACGATAGTAAACAAAGAATAAAAGAGACTTGGGTGAGAAAATGCACTGCCCCAAGATTGTAGATCTGATCTTTGTTTTGTTGAAAAGTGTAAAACTAAATATGCAACACTGGAATGACACAGCTTCCAATAGAGCAGTATGGTCACAGGTCCCTAAACTATAGCCAATAGCTCGCTACTTAGGATTGTTGTGCTTTCCAATATGCTCACGAAAGTACCAAAATGCTAGACCTGTAAAAGGATGTCTATAGTTAACCAGAATCCTCAAAACTAACCAGAATGCTAAAAATGCCAACTATGCTCTCCAAAAGCTAACCCAAAAAGCCAACTGTGCGAAAAGCCAACCCTTTGAGCATTGTTTGCCGGGGTATTTATAGGGCCAGGAGTAGGAGAAAAACGTGGTCTGGATGCCATGTGTCCTAGGTCCCACAAGGTGCAAGCATGATTGTACTATGTAGGTGTGTGGTGTTGGATATGAACCCTATTATGCTGTGACCATATTGTTGAAACTGCATGTGCCAAAATCCAGAAAGCATGCCAATAATGAAAGTAAAGTGGAGCCTATGCTCCAAGACTACGTCTTCCCTACTCTTGTGAGTAGGGTCAAGCGTAGGGAAAATTTTGGGGATTGACCTGGGAAATGCAAAATGAAGCAAAGTTTTCAATTTTATTTGCCAAAGAGATGCTAGGGCGAGAATGATCATTTCCAACAAGTTTTAGGGCTAACTAAAAATGTCTTGATGCCTCCATGTAAGTGTTACATTACTTACACTGTCCATCGTGTTGGCGTAGAGTAAGTAACTGCACGCTACGCTATGCTACGCTATGTAGCGTAGCATAGCATAGTCGCCGGTCTTGAAAGGAGTCTTGCCTAGAAGCTGATAGCATTTGTTTGAGGCTTGGTTAGGTAAACAACTACAACTTCATCTTCCATGCTAGAAAGCCTTCGGACTGGTTGAGTTCATCCTTGGGGCATTTTGTTGTTTTGCATCCTCGCTACGCTATGCTACGCTGTAGCATAGCAGCCAATGTGACATGCATCCTTATTTAATCTACAACGTTTTATCAGGAAACTTTGCTTGAGGCATGAGGGCTAAGTGGGATGGGGAGTTTTGGAGGCCGAAGCATTACCAAGTGTGATTCTCTTGCTGGGGTCACTTAGCAGAGGGGCCTTTGTGTGTTCTGTCCTTGCTACGCTATGCTACACTGTAAAGCATAACACAGTGTAGCACTTAGTGTTGGCTCAATCGTGACTCGTTTTTGCAAACATTTTGTTATAGGATGTTTTTCATGTCTTGGTGTGTCAGCAAAGCAAGCTTGTTTAATAGTTGAAGCAAGGAAAAGTGCTTTTACTTTATCAGAGATACCTGAGTAGGAGTGTTGCTGAAGTACATCCCCGCTACGCTGTGCTATGCTGCGTAGCATAGCACAACGTAGCACTTAGATTGATATAATACTTGACAAAATTTTCCACATTCTGTTGTGCCATATCGCCCACGCTTCAGGGATAAAACAAGGTAGATGCTCTGGAAGACTAGCTTGTTATCAATTTGCATCTTGGACGTTTGATCAGTCTCTTTAAGGCTTGCTACATTGTGTAGCGTAGAAGATTTCTTTGTTAGAAAACTTGCCAAACTATTTAGCTCAACCTAAACACTTTTGACAACTCCTAGCATGGTCTCTGGATAGATTGTTAGCTGGGTCAATTGTCCAGTTGGGCAGGCTGGAGAGTCTAGCAGACTTGGTAGTCCTAGAGATAGAAAACTTGCCGGATTGTATAGTCTACACTCAGTGCCTACACAATCTTGATGGCCCATCCTGATGCTGCACTTGTGGAAGTCTTTGTCTGAATTTCAAGACTCTGCTTAGGAATCAGGGTCTTGAAATTTTATGGTGTTTCACCTCCCTCAAGCTGATGTGTATATGTCTTCAACATCCATCTTGTCAAGTGTGCAATGGAATATTCTACCCATTATCACCTTCGTTAGAATATCTACTAGTTGATCTTCTTATTTAAAAAATTAGAGTTGAATGACACCACTCTCCAGTTTCTCTTTAATGAAATGTCTATCTATTTCCACATGCTTGGTGCAATCATGTTGAATTGGATTCTTAGCAATCTCTATTGCAGATTTATTGCCATAGTATAACTTTATGGCCCCATTATGAGATACTCCAATTTCTTCCAATAAATGTTCAAGCCAAAGTAGTTCATAGAAACCTTTGGCTAGGCTTCTAAATTTGGCCTTTGCACTAGATAATACCACTACCTTTTATTTTTTGCTCCACCAAGTAACAAAGTTTCCACCAATGAAAGTAGAATATCCAGATGTAGAGTGCCCATGACTAACACTTCCTACCCAATTTGTGTCTATATAAACCTCAATTCTCACATGACCATGTATCTTAAGAAACAAACCTTTTCCTAGAGAAGAGTTTAAATACTTGAGAATTCTGCATACTGCATTCATATGACTTGCATCTGGATTTTTCATAAATTGGCTCACCATGCTAACTGAATATAAAATATTTGGTCTAGTGTGAAATAGATATATTAATTTACTCACTAGCCTTTGAAATATCTCCTTATTCATTGGATGTGAATTTGATTCTCAAAACAAACCATGATTCTATGCAATGGGAGTTTCTACAGGTCTGTAGTCCAACATTCCTATCTCAGCTAAAAGATTAAGAACATATTTCCTTTGTGAAAGGATGATGCCCTCCCTAGAATGAGCTACCTCAATTACCAAAAAATACTTTAACCCTCTAAGATTTTTCATTTCAAATTCTTTCCCAAGTTGTTCTTCTAGCTCTGCAATTTGCCATGTATCATTTTCAGTAATGATCATATCATCAACATATATAACAAGCATAGTCACACAACCATCTTTATGTTTTAAGAATAATGTATGGTCAACATTACTCTGATGGTAGTCATACCTTTTCATAGCCTCGCTATATCTTCCAAACCATGATTTGGGTGATTGCTTTAGGCCATACAGTGTCCTTCTTAACCTGTGTACCATTTGTTTTCCTCTTGAAGTTTCTAAACCTAGTGGTAAATTCATGAATACTTCCTTTGTCAAATTTCCATGAAGAAAAGCATTTTTTATGTCAAACTGATGTAATGGCCAATCCATATTTGCAATGATAGATAACAAAACTTGGATGGTATTTAGCTTTGCTACGAGAGGGTATGTCTCTTAATAATTGACACCATATGTCTGTGTATACCCCTTTGCAACCAACTTGGCCTTGTACCTCTTAATTGATTCATCTGCCTTGTACTTAATGGAGATACCCATTTTTTTCCCACAATTTTCTTTCCCTCAGGTAGAGAAACAACCTCCAATGTTTTGTTCTTCTCCAACACTCCCATTTCTTCATGGATTACTCTTGCCCAATTCGAATCTTTCAAGGCTTCTTCCACAGTAGAAAGAATTTGCTTTGTAGATAGTTTATTTGCAAATGCCACTACTGGACCTCTTAATTTTCTGGTGCTGACATACTGAGCAATTAGATACCTCACCTTCCTATCCTCTACCTTAGGTGAATATCAGTTTGGAGGTATTATACAATTTTCTCTAAAAAATAGTTTATAGCCACTAGAAAAAACATTAGCATCATCAGTAAGAGAGTCAGTGTGTGTTACCTCTAGGATATTCTCTGGGGACTGGTCATGGTCTATAGGTAGATTGGGAGAGGGCTGTTCAAGCTTGTCTCCTTCTACTTCTGCATTGTTTTCTTTTAGTGTATCCTAATCATTGTTGCTCTTCCATGGTGTACAAGTATCTTCTTGTCCTATAGATTCACTTGAGTTAGCTTGAAACATAAAATCATTAAGTCCATGCCATGCCTTCCAATGTTCTTCTTTGCTACCAAATTCCTCCCTGAGTTCTTTTGATTTCTTAAAAAATTTTCCTCTTTTATGAAAGTAACATCCATCGAGATATATCATATTTTCATGATAGGATTGAAGCATTTGCACCCTTTTTGGTGACCACCATAGCCCAAGAATAAACATCTAATAACATTTGGGCCCAATTTCTTCCTATGATTTTTATGAATATGAACAAAGGCTACATATCTAAAAACTTTCAAAGGTAGCATAAGTATGGATGATAAATTCATGAATTTTAAGAGGGCTTGCAACAATGTTTTAAAAATAAGGACTTGTGAAGGTATGTGGTTCAACATATAAATAACCATTACCACTAACTTGACCGAAAATATTTTAGGTACATTCCCAGCATTTAGCAAAGCTTTTGTTGTCTCGAGGATATGCCTATTTTTCCTTTCTGTAATGTTATTCTGTTAAGGGGTTTGGAGACAAGTTGCCTCATGTATCATTCCATGTACTTCAAAATATTTCTAAAATTCATTATTTCTATATTCTCCACTATTATCTAATCTTAAAATTTGCACTTTTGTAGAGAACCTAGTTTTAATCATCTCATGAAACAAACAAAACACATCAAATACTTCACTTTTATTTTTCATAACATAAAGCCAAGTCATACGTGTATAGTCATCCACAAAAGTCATAGACCACCTAATTCCAGATTGAATTTCTACTAGTACTGGTCCCCATACATCAGAGTGAATTAAGATAAATGATTTTTGACACCTAGACGTACTAAGAGAAAAGGGAACACGATGACTTTTAGTTAAAAAACAAGTGTCACACTTAAACTACAACTCCTAGAAGCCTAAAAAAATATTGGGAAATAAAGCCTTCATATACCTAAAAAATGGATGTCCTGGTCAACAATGCCACAACCAGATCTATTTCTCTTGGCTATCCCTTCGATTCATAGAGTAGGCTCATCCAAGTGTGAATTTGTCAACATAGTACAACCCTTCCTATTTAGTACCACAACTAGTAATCTCCTTTGTGAGAATATCCTAAAAAACATAAAAAGTAGGATAGATCAATACACAACAGTTTAAATCTTTTGTCAACTGACCAACTAATAATATATTTTTCTAAAGATGGAATAAGATGTGTATTTGAGAGTGTAAGGGCCTTTGTGAGCTTGACTTTCCTAGCACCCATAACTAGATATTTTACTCCATTAGTTGAGCAAGCTTATGGTATTCTATTTTGACTTCCCTTTGAATATCATTGTAGCTCCTTAGACCTGGTCTTCGTCTCCTTTTGCCAACATTATAGCTTGTCAAAGATCTTCCCAATGCATAATAGCATAATATTGCTCAACTGATGGAAATGACTTANGAACTTGGAACAGCAACCATCGTAATTAAGCTAGATGGTAGCAACTATGGCTTATGGTCCTAGATTGTTGAGATGTACATATTGGGCAAAGACAAATTAGGGTACATTAATGGGGACATTTAGCAACCTCAAGAAACAAATCCAGGATTCAAAAAATGGAGGACAAAAGATGCAATTATGAAAGATTGGCTAATTAATTATATGGATCCTAAGTTAATTGGTAATTATATTTGACTGNGCCCAATATGTACATCTCAACAATCTAGGACCATAAGCCATAGTTGCTACCATCTAGCTTAATTACGATGGTTGCTGTTCCAAGTTCGAAACTCACAATTCTAGAATTCTGACTCAACATCTGAGTTATTCTTATGGATAAATCTACAAGGATTTATCCCTTCCCTTGAGATCCACCAAAGGTGGCAATTTCTAAAGTAGCCGATTCCTCCATTTTGCTGTTCCTTTCACAGATTCATTGAACCAGGCTTTGATACCATGATGAAAAGAAGTTTGAGAATTGGAATAATTTTTTCTTCTATCGATACACATTACAAACCTTCTTTATATAGGTATCTTTACAAGGGTTAAAAAGGAAAAATAATGTTAGCTAATAATAATCACTCTTAAAATCATGGGATCCTATCAAAGCTAGCTATAAAAATCTTCTAATTAAGGAGAGGCCTCCAAAATAGTACAAAATTGCCACTCATGCCAACAATTTCTCTTCTTTTTCATGAATTCTACCAATTTTAGCATTGTTTTTACATGAATTCTATAGTCATGCTTGTTCTAGAAATGTTACATCACCTCATACCTAGAAATGTGGCATTGCTTCATAGAAAGTAAAATAGAAAAAAATCGTGCACATTCATTTTTACTATAGCTTAGTACCTTTTACATTTGTAAGACAACTATAATCCATGATTCAATAGAATTAACATCCAAAAAACCATGGCACTTGCAGAAAACAACACTCTTAACCATGACATCTATGTTCAGGTAAGACCACCTGTGTCATATGGCCATGGTGAGCCATAGTGACAAAAAGTCATGCCATGTGACTAGGCCTTGAGGTAGCTATTTTTTTGGTGTTTGTATATTATTTAATGGAATAAAGGGTTTGAGTCCACATGATCATGCAAAAAGAGGAAATTTTGAAATCATATTTTTGAAAATATTTACTATTCAAAAATGTAGTCATCATGTAGCTATAAGTCATAGTTCATCTCTTATGTTATCACTATAACAAGTCGTGAAAAATGAGCTGAGCTATAAAAATAGTTCTTCATGTGATTAGAGCTAGGTGTTTTGATCTTGGTTGTAGGTTTAGCTTGCGCAATGTCATTTCCAGTTCAATGTGGAAAGTCATTTTCCACTTCAATGTACAACATCAATTTCACTTTCACTTCCAACCAACGCGTAACATTTTTTTCACTTCAACATCAATTTCACTCCAACGTACATTGTTTCCACTTTAATGTACAATGTGATTTCCACTTCAACGTGCAGCGTCATTTCAACTTGCAACAACGCATGATGTTGTTTCCACTTTGTGCAATGTTAGTTCCATGACTAACAACATTTGCCTCCAAAAGAAGAGTAGTTGTCCTTTGTGTAAGAAAAAAGTATTATTTTTGTAGAATGACCATTGGTGCTACAAATTAAAGTACAGATTTCTTCCACTTCTTTTAATCTTTCAATGAGCTCATACCAAATGCAATAATTGAGTTTCACATTCTACTGTAGTCTCTTCCTAATGGATTGATAAAACTTTCTCTCTTTCATGCTTTTCTAGTTCTGTATCGTTAAAATATTAGTAATAGATTGAAAATGGCTACAGCTTCTCTCTTCTCCTATTGGTTTTAGAAATTAACAATGGGCTCAAGAACAATGGAAGAATAACTATGAAAAATTGTTGTTATAAGTTGAAGATCTTAGTCTTTGATGAGTGAATTTTGGTCTTTAACTCATGGGGTGAAAAAACCAGAATTTCTCCCTTCTATGTTCTATTCTTTTTCTCAAAATATTTTTCTTTGTTTTGTATAATCTCTATTCTTTTAACTTGAAAAAAATTTGTATTCTTAAGTTATAGTGTTTAAACAAGGCATTGTTTCTTTTGCTTTGTGTTATGAAAGCCATGTTTTGCTTGGTAGTTGTGCTTAGTTTAAGACTATAAAGGAACTCTTGTAATTTGTTCTAATTAATAAAATTTCTCTACCCCCTAGGAACTAGGAAGAATTTTATGATAGATGTAGGTCGGCCACTCTAGTAATTGAACCACCTTAAAAAGCTCTATATATGTTTACTCTTTCATGCATTGTTATTTTGTTTTCTACATTAAGTTTTATTTTGGGGTTTTCTGTTGATCTTTTTGCCAGTTTGCGATTAGCTCAAAATTTTTTGAGATTCGAATTCAACCCCTTGTAGTGCCTCTAGTTGCATCTAGGAAATAACAATTGGTATCAAAGCCTGGTCAACACCTCTTGACTTAACAATTTGTGTTGCATCTGTTTATTTCTTGAATGGTGTAGAATCAAGGCTTCTCATCTAACAAAGCTTTGTGGTTTGATGGTTTAGATTATCCTCTATGGATGTTCAAGATGAAGACATATCTTCTAACTCATGAAAATGATATCTAGAAGAAAATTAGTCAAGGAACCAACAATTCTATGCATGATTCTTGAGCTATGAACACTTTAGTCTACGAATTGGATAGAGTAGTTTGTATAAAGATTATGCATCTTCAATCAGTCAAAGAAATGTAGGAGTATCTTCAAGTTATTTATGAAGGAGATGATAGTATGAAGAAGCACATTTTAATGCTTTGTAAATGGAAGAGAACAAAATATCAATAGTTTCTTTAGCTAGGTAGACAAAATTGTCATTGAGGTGACTATGCTTGGCAAAGCATAGTCCAATGATAATATCTACCAAAAAATTCTATCTGTTTTGCCAAGTAAATTTGAAAAAAAGGTATATGTTAATGTGTAAATTTTGGACACAAAAATACTTGGAAAACTCATTTAAAGAGACTATTGCCTAGGGTGCCTCTCATATGGGTACAGAAACCAAAGAATATTTTTAGTTGGAAGGGCAACATGGAGTTTCATAAAACGTCTAAATACGATGGTAAATTTTAATAGGTTCAATCCACAACAACTTGACAAAGAAGTAGTAATTTGTTTTAAAAAGTTTAGTAAAGGTACTTGAGCATGAAATAAAGCATTAAACAGCTAACAAGTTACCAAAGTTTTAAGAAACACAAGATTTTTGTTTCAACCATACAACAGAGATTAAGGTTGGAATACATAAATTTAAATAACATAGCATGATAAATAAAGACTTAGCTCAAAAATGAGCACCAAATAGAACAACTCCTTGTGCAACCTTGGCTGCTCATGCCTGTAAGTAGCACACATCCTCTAGCAAGACTACAACCTCTAGCTTTCAGATCTGCTCGCTACTCCACATTGAATTATCTCTAGGATGTCATCAAATAGTTAACAAGAATTAGTAAGAACCCTAGGATTTTCCTATGTAGCTAGCCGTGAAATTCTCCCACCACCATAGCTTAGCCTTCTTCCCTTTTGTGTCCTTCCCCTTTCCTTGCCTCTAGCCAAGGAATTTATAACTAGTCTAGCACATGAGGAGCCACCACCCACATGTAATGACCATGGAAATTACCACCCATGCATGGATAATGGTATCATCAACCAGTAACTTGCAGTAAATAGTAATGACCACCACCCACCCTTAGATAATGGTAGAATCAACCAATAACATGTAGTAAATGGTAATGGCCACCACCCATGTGTGGATAACGGCAACATCAACCAATAACATGCAATAAATAGTAATGACCACCATCAATGTGGGAAATGACTATAACATAAATTACATGCAAAAAATGGTCATATGAGTTTGGTAGAAGCCCACGTCGACCCAAAAATGCTATTATAGAAGTTGTAGGTCAACACTTGGTTATGGCTGTGTTGCTAAAGAATGTGGTTGGAGTAGCAGCACACCCATGTTACAACATCATCATTCAAGTTGTAGTTCCATGATTGTCCAAAATCCTCATTGTGCATTCTTATTACATCTACATCACAGAAGCATCTTGTATCATGATCCACTAGTGCCTAATCTGATAAAGATAGTAGTTTACCACTTGTGATGGTGTTTATTCCCTCCATAAAAGTCATTGTTGAGAATGCCCAACAACTTTCTACATGTCATCAATGGAGCTATGGCTCATCTTGTTAAACATTTGGTTTATGCACAAAACACAGTAGATTAACATGTTTAAATGGAGGTGGGCAAAGTAATTTAAATAAATGTAATTAAAGATTTAGCCTTGGCTGGGAAAATTGGTGCAACCCATTAAGGCATTGTTGATGAAGAGTGTTTTTAAATATTATGGTTAAACATTGTCGCAATTTGTATTGTCTCATTGCATCACCCAATGATAGTAGTCATTCTTTCTCAACCACTCAAAACTAATATTTAAAAAGAAAATTTGAGGAATGTATGTTGTTAGATTTAATGACCAATAACTTGTAGGCAAGTCGACTCCAATTAAGAAAATAATTTGTATGAGTTTTAAACTCATGAACTCCTTATTGTTATCTGATTAAACATTATAAATCATGGCCCTATGCTTAGCATGGGAAATGTTGGCACCAACACTTAGCCCCCAAACTAGAAATTGCATGCAAGTGCAAGGATAACTAAATTATAGAATTTTTTTAAAAAAGGGGAAGTAAAAGATAGAGGATGGAAAAGATCATCAAACATAGACAAACTGAAATTTGAAAGTGAACTATACCTATCTAAGCATGCTTAAAATGACCATGTAATCAAAAGAGCATTGAACATGGGCCACCCAACACACCACCTTGTTTAATCAAGATCTAAACTTATATTGTTTATGAATCATAAATTTAACTATATATATATATATATAATATATATAATTAAGATCTCATTCCCAATGATCCCAAAGGTAAAACTCATTAGTAGAGGAAAACATTGAGCCCAATACTTATACTAAACTTAATGAAGAGGACATGCTTATCTTAGATCATAGCTAGCCATAACTTTTGGATTTTTCCTTAGTTTCTTTCTTTATTTTTGTGAAATTTAGAAAGGGAATGGGTGAAAAGGGATTAAAGAAAATGAGGACAATTAGGAAAAGGGGAAAGAATATTTACTTTTCTTCTTTTTTTTTTTGAATTTTTGGAGGAATAGGTTTAAAAGTGGAATGGAGGCTAGGGTGAGGATGGTTGCTAGACCCCATCATACTTAAGAACTTATTACATTGCCAATGAACATGGTCCTCATTCATTGTTTTTTTGAGAAAACTTTGCTCATGGTGCACTTCTTTTTAAGGTAGGAATTTCAACATGAGTCTAGCCAATTAGCTGCACTACCAAAGAGTATTGTCCTTTCAAAAATTTTGCCCATGGTGCAGTTCAACCCATGTGCATGTGCCTTTAAAATTATAAGCTAGATGGCATCATAGAAAGTCTCCTGGGTAGCTAAGGGTTCTCAAGCAGAGAGCAACACACTTCTCCTTGTTGCTTACAAGATAGCCATGGATCATCACACTTGAGGATTGGGGTTTATGAGAGGGAAAACATAATTCTCTAAGGTCACCTAGTGATTGTGGCTAACCATTCTCCAACTTCACATATCCTTCATTCACATGATCATGATGATAATGTGATAAGTTAGCATAAATCCCATCCTCCATAATCCAACATAACTAATAAAACTTTCACCTTGAAAAAGATTGGGAAGAATCAATAAAATATTAAAATATGTTATATAAAGGAGGTTTTATTTTAATATGATGTAACATGAATAATATATAAAACATTATACTTGCATTATTGTCAAATGGTGTTATCATGACCCAATGCCTAATAACTTAAATGATCATAATGGTTACTGATGAGTGATGAGGTATCCTTACACTTAACCATAAGAATATGAGCGTTTCATGCACGATTTGGTCGAACTTCGTAGACGGACTAGTTATGGTATCTAGATAGTTATTCTTAGATCGCAGTTGACTGTCTTCCCATCTGGACTAGTGTTAACTTTGTCACGTATGGTTTAGTCTAGAGTGAGGTGTATGATATATTCCTATACTATTGCTACTCCTGGAGATAATGGAAAATAATATTAACTAAGCTAAGAGAGAGAGGGTGAGAGAAAATATAAGCTAGCCTAAGTGCTATGAGCATCCATTTGTTAATCATCCATACACATCTTGGACCTCGTGCATGACTACCACTGGGATTACCAAGCACAGATCCTAAGTACACTAATGGGTTACCAAGTAGTCACACTTGAATGTTCGTGATTAAGTTGTACTCATTTCATGTTACTAGGAGATAAGGGTAGAGAGATATTAATTAAGATAGCAGTAAATAAAAATAACAATTAATTAATTAAACTAAGTGAACGCTGCCATGATGAAGTAATCTCAATCTTTATTTCTGGTCATGTGCATGTCCAAGCACATCACACTCGAATAAGGATGTCGTACAATTATAATCACCACATTGCGGACATGCACTAGAACAGAAGGGTTGAGAGAAGAACTACTTAAAATTAACACTTAAAGAAATTCTAAAAACTAAGAAATTTTTCTTCAGATATGTCTATCTCTTATTTATAGATGAGGAGACAGGTTGCGATATCTCATACGCGATATCACGTCTAGGCTACGATATCGCGGCCAACAAAATGATAACTCATCATACCCCCATGACTGAATGAAAAGTCGTTCTCGAGTTACAGTGAGAACAAGCTCCATTGATTACACAGTGGATAGGTATGGGATTATTGAATGGTGAGAATGGGATCATGCCGCAGTGTGGTATCAGAATAAAATTGAGACACAACATAAAGAATGCGAAAGAAAATCCTATAGCTACAAAATTGATGGAACTCATGTAGTTCTTGGTGGCAGTGGCTCCTCCATGGGTGCCTTTCCCTTGTCTTGTGCTCCAGGTCTTAGGACTTGATGGTGTTGAAGTATGGCCTAGAGTTTCTCCTCTTTGTTCAGGGATCTTATGCCATCCATGCTAATTTTCCGATGTTTGATGGAGTCGGCACCTCCCATGGGCAGGGTAGTTGCGGAAACATTTGATTTGCCTTGACATACCAAGCCACAAACACCTGTCGTTCCTCCTCATAGGCTTTGGCTTTGTCTCTGTATTCTTGAAAATCTGCAAGTCGTCAAGCCAAGTCTATTGCGACACCCTTTTGTCCCTGGTAGCTTACTTTAACCATCTCAAGTTTAGAATTTGCAATCTCCAATTTTTGCAATATCTTCTTGCATTCTGCAAATTCTATTTCATATTTGATGTAGGTGGTGGCTACCTATTGCTCGAGCTCTATTCTCGAGTGCCCTATTATTAACATGGCAAGGTTGGCATACCGCAAGTTTGCCAACTCCATGTATTCTGTAAGATCCTGGATTTGCAGGTCTCGGTTCTTAACTTTCGCCTGCTGGGCAAATGCATATGTGTCCATTATGGCCTTCCAGTCAATGTGTTGAGCACTGATAGCATTGATGTGGACCTTGGCCATATGGATCTCCTTCTCAATGATTTGTTTGTACATTCCCACCTAGTCTTGAAAGTGCTCCTTGAGCTTTTCATGTTGTTTAGCTTGATTTTGCCATGCACTCATTTCAATAGTCGTCTTCTGGCAGATGGCGTGTACCTCCTCCATTGAGAGGGTTCGATTCTCCTTGGCTAAACAGTTCATGTCTTAGTTGACTTTGATGAATTATTCTCGCAATTGATGGAAATGTTCTTCAAGAACATTCTTTTGCTTTTCCACAGAGGTCAACTGAAGGTTGTCAACAATAAGTTACTTGTTTTCCTCTTGTAAGGCCTTGAGTGCCTTGGTATACACATAAGTTTGCGCTTGTGCTGTAGAGGCATCCCAAATAGCCTTCTCTTTTTCTTCTACCACCTTCTATTTTCTCCATTAGTAGTTTGGTCAGTTGCTCAGTTTTGAAACTGTCTAGCTGGTTTGTGGGAATAAATTGCAAAGGGTCCCACTGTGTTGCTTGTAGGGTCAAGAGCATTTCTTGCAATTTTTGCACCTCTGCTTCAGTGTGCTTGGCCCTCATCTTTATCAAGACCAGCTTCCCCTTGGTGGAAATAAGGTCTAATTGAATTGTAGTAACATCTTAAGGGATGTCAAACAAGGACGTCATTACTTGTCCTATTTGTAGCAATTGATCAAGTACATCCTCATGTTTCACAGGAGTCATTAAGGTTTTAGCAAAATTTTGAGCATCCCGTGCTCCTGTGAGATCTACCGGTGGCACAATAGATACATTGAATGATTCTTTAATGTGTTCTAAGACCACTTATGCAACTCCTACTGCATCCTGGTGTTGCATGACCACCACTGTGGCCCCTTCACCAGTTTCTAATTGCACTTGGAATGATGTAGCGTTCCTTGAGATCTGTTGTGACTAAGTGCTCTCCCCTCCTCCTGTATGGATGGACACTTCACCCCTTGCATGATCCAAAGAAATTGTGTGCTGTATGGCATTATCAATGACGTAGAAGAGATTTGCATCATCATGACTTCCCCAACTGATCATCTCAACGATGGCCCTGAGATGGCTCATTGATAGTCTGTAATGTTGTGGCAGTGGTGGTTGATCTTAGCCCGTGCTAGGCCCTACTTCTTATTGTTGGTTGGGCCCCGTACTTGGAAGTTGGCTGGGTTCTACAAGTTGAGTTGCAGTTGGCCCTGTCGTCTGTTCTTTTTCTTGTTCCAGTCCCAGCGTCTCACCAGTGATTTTCCTTGCAGCTGGTGGCTTTAACAATTTAGCATATGAAGCATTTTGGGCTTTTCGGAGGACATCATTAGTGTATCCTCTAATACCAACACATCGACATAGCTTCCTGATAAGGCAAGGGAAGGGCAACACCATCTTCCCTATCTTCCATTCTTTGAACCACCTCACCTTTTTCATCAACGCTGCACATCCCCTTGCCGCATATGTTGAAATCCTTTTTAAGCCCTTCATGGGGAAGAGGTGATACGTTCCAATTTTGAAATAGATCCTCTCTTCCATCGTTAACTCTCCAAATGTCTTATCCTTGCCATATGCCCTTTCCAACCAAACACGTTGTGCATCAGGGTCTGAATGGATAGATAATTGAGCAACCTTTGGCCCTGTATTTAGAAGGTTTAATACTTCTGAAATGGCCTAAATAGAGAAATCGACTGTCACACCACAAATGTTAACTGTGGTGCCTTGTTGTCTGTTGTGCCAAAATTGGTATGTTTCCCCTACGTACTAGGCACCGCTTTCAGAGAGGATAGGTCATAAGGGGGATCCTTTGAGGTGATCCCTAATAGTCTCTGGAGCAAACTCTATGAAAGGTTCAAAACTTAATTCCATAATCACCGCAGTGAATGTGGACCTTTCATGGATAGCCTGAACACAATCTTGGGACAACGTGAGATGTTGTCCCTGTTTAAGCGCTGCATCAGCTCCTCCTTTTGCCTACCTTGATTGTACAGTAGTAGGGTCTTCTTGGTGAATGCTAAATGATTGTTCCTCCTACTCTTCATGTTTTCTGACAAGAACTTGTTCTTTGCTTCTCCTAGGTCATTTACTCCCACCTTGAGCAGGACCTTCCTGTTGTCCACGTTTCGGGGCCATCTGCAATCACACGGGGCTAATCGTTAGTAAGGTTGTTTTCGAAGTTAAGTTATACCTTACTTCTTACCTTAATGTATATATTTTATCTCCGTGTGATGTTTCCCAAAAGATTATAATAGTAAGTCCTTTTTACTTAGGTGGTCTCCCATTGTAGTTTCCCAGTATAACTAAGGGAATGAAATTATTTTCAGCACAATTATCATTAATGTTATAACTAATTACCCTTGATAATGTCTTTCAAGCGATGATAAATTTCAAAAAAGGTATGCACTCTTCGGTGTGTGCCCCTCCCCCACGACTAAGCTGAACACTCCAGGTTCAAGTAGGTTTAGACGGAGTGAAAATCGGAGGACCAGCAAGCAAGATATAGGTATGAAAGTGAGGGATGTGCAATCGCAAGTCGTAGAGAAAAATTTGAAAACCTCCCCTGCATGAATAGTTGAAAATGATG
>MNCI01038164.1:77100-112333 GCA_015680685.1 Gnetum montanum | reverse complement strand
CAATCTTTCACAATTTCTTTTTACAAATGCTCTTCTCCCAAGACTCAAAATGTGTCTCCAAGTGAGAGCCCAAGTATTCCCCAAGTGTCTCCAAGTGAGAGCTCAAGTGTGTGATCCCAAGTGTGATGTGTGACCTTCCCCCCTTGACCCCTGAAGCCTTTTTATAGGGTTCAAAGGTAGTTATATCTTCAAAAATATCTTACCTAACTTCTCTCCCAAGTAACTTGGCCAACAAGTTAGGAGATTACTTGCCCAACAAGTTAGGTAAGTTACAAAAAATCTTGGGTGGTTGTAGCCATCGATAAGCTACAATTGACAAGTGTAGGATATTTGACAAATATTCAAAAAATTCTCCCTTTTTTTTTTTTTTCTTATAATTTCCTTAGGAATTCATAGGGGTATACAACGTTTGCACCCAATGTTTACCTCTAGTTAAGTCACAAGGCCGTAGAAATGTTTCATTATTACAAGAAGAGACCTCCATGTTTAGAACTTTACCAATGGATGTAACAGAACATAAATGGATTGGGGGAACAATCGATGAGTTTATTATTATTATTATTATTTTAAAACGTGAAAATATATCTTAAAGTGAGAACCTTAGAAATATTTATGGAGGAGGCGCTTTGTTGTTTGGCCAGCTGCTGATTTTGCTCAATGAGCTTATGCAACGCGCGGCCACGCCTCCGCTGAACTCGTCATGCAAGTTGCACCTCCCATAGCAGTTGGAACTACTTCTGAGCACGGTTCGCTGGTAGCTGCCACATCTTCCTATAAATCCTTAGTGACGGTTCGCGGTTACATTCTTTCGGATTCGTTAGTGACGGTGGTATTGCTAGGGCTTAATGCAGGCCATGAATTTTGCTTGATTTTTGCTATTTTTTTGGGTTGACGTTGCTATTGAGCACGTTGTCGAGCTGTAGCAAAGTGGTAGGACTTGTGTTGGTTGTCTGTAACAGCTTCTCGAATCTAAAGAACCTTCAGCAATTGAGATACCTACTTAGATGCGGTTGCTAGAATTTACAGCAACTGCCTTCAACTGTCTACAATTTCAAAAAACATTTGGCACTTTAGGAGATTGTAGATTGCCCGCCATTGAAAGGATTACCATCAAGATACTGCTATGTGCAGGCAATGCCCATTTGTTTTTCTTTGCTGTAGATTGGTTTCACATTTGGCCACTGATTTTTCCTGCGTTGTCTCTGTTCATGCACACACAAAATCATCGTAACTTTGCTCCGGCTCGGGGTTAATAACTTCTGCAATACTATCCAAGCTGAGCGTTCATTTTATTTGCCAAAACCAAGGCTAGGTACAGGTCTAACGTTACAACAGAGGGGCCAATACTTTCTCTCCAGACATCAATCCTCTAATTCTGATCTGTTCATATGAATTTTCACGTGCAGAGCCACTGCATCCCTTACATAAAATGAAGCTTCTGCAGGAGAATAGTGTATTTCGGTGGAACTTTCAGGGAGCTTTTGCAGGAGGTCAATTTTTACCGATTTACAACAACATGTTGAGGCTCTTATTTTCCGCAAAAGCTCAAGAAGATTCTTAACAACACGTCTCCAACGGCAAGGAACAGGCGAAAACGGTAAAGCAACAACATGAGAAACATAAGAGGAAGCAGCTAGCGAGTAGGATGTGGCAGAGAAAAGTGCAGGCCACGACTGAGGTTTTGTGCTCAAAGGCTGCTAAAACGCAAATTTCGCAACCAGTACCAATTGTGACGTGAACAGTTGCAGTTGCAGTATCAAACATGAGCAAAGCTTTAACAGTTAAAGTACATGTACATGTTTTCTGAAATTAATTTCACTTTGCTCCTTCCATTACAGAAACGTCCTAGGTATTGATGGGCTTTAACCCAAATATTCAAGACTTCATACACTCCCATCTGACTGCCAAAGCCTCAGGATTTTCCAGAATTTAAATTTCATGCGAAGCTTGCCATGTGCACCACCGTAGATCAATAAAAAGTTACATTTTGATCTTGTTTGATGGAATTGAAATCCTATACAATTCCAGCATTGTTCATATTTTCCAGTGATTTTAAAACAGATTGATTGTTTATGCATCTTTTTCAAATATTGCCTTTTGCCAGCCTCTACTTTTGCTGTTCCATGAAATGGCCAAATGTGCCAACATATACATAATTGACATCTAGCCTTATTTGGCAGTTGAGAGAGAACAGAGAGAAAAGAAGAAGATGTGTTGTTGCCGATGCCAGAATTGCGCCTTCTATTGTCCATCCATAACTACACCATCAATCTTGTTACCTTGCATGATTGTTCTAGCACCAATCCATCCTAAGTGTTTCCTCCAACACCAGTCCATTGTTGTATGAGTGTCATCTACAAACACAACGCAGTCTCATATTAGCAAGGATAAATAAATCACAATGCAATTGATACCTTGCCTCGGTGTACAGTTTATTGGCTGAGTTGTGATATGGCTAATACAGATTTTGGAGATATAACACTGGTGACTACCCAAGGTGTAGGGGTTAGGAGAAAATTGAAAAAATTGGACCAGGATCCCCATGACTAAGAGTGAGCCTTCGGTAGTGATAGAATGGGAAAATATAAGGAATAAGAAAGATGGAGAAAAAGAAACAATGACAATGTCAATAAAATGAATGTCAAAGGTGGAAATGAACAAAATAAATGTTGATTGCGGATATGTTTAAGGGAAAGAAGTTAACTGATGCACCAAATAGGAATGCTAGTAGGTCCTCCCCAAAGCAGGCTCATGCCCTTAATGCCTTGAAAATCCCACATTCAAAGAGTTTGTAGGCTCTGGAAATGTCATTTTGAAGTAAGAGTTAATGTCTTAACCACAAGAATTTACCAAGAAGAAAACAATGTATCAACCAAAATATAGACTTCTGATACAGCCGACAATGAGGTGGAAAAATGGAGAAAGAATGATGAGGAGAAGAGAATGGAATGGATTCCCAAGAACAAGGTGGTGTATAGCCCCTTGTGTATTTATCATTAATGTGACTTAGTAGATCTCATTCCAAATCCAGCCTCAAACAATCCACATTCAGTGAATTCACATTAATACACTTGGCCAATCCATCCACGTGAAGTAGTAACAATGCTTCTGCCAAAGAGTCACAACCATCTCGAGGAAACGAGAAAAGGAAAAGTAGGAAGCGAGAGAGGGCCTTAGTTACAGGGAACATGTTTGTTTAGTTCCATAACTAGTTCTTGTAGCCTAGAGGATTATTTTTTCTAAGGGGTGTGCTTTGAATTGTCACTGTTTTTTTTCTTTTGCGTGAGAACCACACCATGCAAGGACTTATTATTTTTATTAGCTCAGCTTCCCGATAATGGAGTAACATCAGAATGGTAAGGAAAACCCAAGAAGAAAACATCCAAGCACCCAAGAGAATGGCCAGCACAAATGCATCAAATCCCCTTGAAGTCACACCCTTTTTAGACCTTGAGTCCTTCCTCAGTTTTAGAACTGCTCAGTCACCAATTCATTAATAGTTCTATTATTTAAAGAAAGGGACTGTACACTTCCAAGCCAAGAGAGACCATAGAAATTCATGGATGTATGGATGATGTGGACTCATTGCCTATTATATCAAGAGAACCATACCTTAGGATCAACATTATAACTCAAAGGTAAAAACCAAACATTAGTAATCAATGGAATACAGTTCATACCATCATCAGGAGCACTTATTAGGTGACGAACCTAACAAAATAAACAACACACAAAGAAATGAAAGAGTATAAACGATGTTGCAAAACAAAAACAAGAAAAGTTAATGAAATTTGTAAAAAAAAATGTGTAAAATAGAAACTTAAAAAGGAACTGAGGGCCTCGGTTGATCAACAAAGGTGGCCATCTCCCCCATGATTGAGTTGGAAGGGGGAGATTCGAAATAATGAGAGGGGTTATCCCTTCTTTGATGTATTATGTGCATTGATCATTCTAGATTCATTATAAGGGTTGGTCTATTGCACATTGACTAGTAATCTCTTATCAGAGCGCTTGTTTAAATTTTTTAGGAGTTTCCAACTTCTCCCAATTGATGTTTTCAAGTTAAGGTTTGGAAGTTGGTGACGCTCTTGCTCCAGTGCATCTATGCTTTTGACGTGAGCACAAGTTGTTCTCTCAGTTAGTTTCATGCACATTGGTGAGTTTCTCTCTTGATCAGCTATTAACCACTAGGTGTCTTTTTGTGGTATGGTTGCTACATACAGGCACTTTTGTATGTTAATTTCTTGTGCACACCAGTTACATGCAGGCAATGTTGAACATTCCTATACGCAATCACACCCTGTATCACTGTATGTGATGCATGGAACTTTCTTCTTCTCGATCTTTCCAAAAGTATTTTTCTTAGATATTTTTAGGGAAAAATCATGAATTCCTAGGCGAGAATTTATGGTACTTAGCCATGCCCTTCCCATGATTATTGGGAAGTCCCCTTTATCATTGCTTACTTGTATCACTAGGAAATCAGCTGGGTATGAACACCCACACATAGTGGTAATGATGTCCTCCACCAGTCCCAAGGGGATAGTGATGGACTGGTCGGCCAACTCAAGGAAAATATTGCTCTTCTTTAATGGAGGTAGGTTCCAGGATTTGTACATCTCTTGAGATATTAAGTTGACTTTGGAACCTGAGTCTAGAAGAGCTTTACATGGTTCATTCCCAACGACTTAGAGATAGATTAGAGGGCTTCCGGGGTCAGAGAATTTCTTGGGAAGGTGGCCCTCCTTAACCCAGTCAGTAACGACATGTGTTAACATAACCGTTTATGTTGAGCTCGGTTTTTGGTTTGAAGGGAGCTCTGAAGCCTTATTTGATGGAGAGGCATTCAGAGGTTCAATCGCTTGTGGTTGTGAGGGCTTGGTTGGACTATTGGTTCTGAAAAAAGGTCTTCTCTTCATATGGTTGTCAGAACCAGCAACAAGTTAAAGATTTACAACCCTCATGGCATTGTGTTGCTGCGGTTGAGTGGGGAGTTCCCTTTGCATTGTTGGAGCGGGTGGTAATGGAGCTATCGGTGTGAGAGTTGTGGATGGATTTGGAGGATGGTATGTCTGTAGGTTATCTCCCCTAGGAGAAGGAATCCTATAATACTACCGAGCTTGGTAGTGACATTGTAGTGTCACGTGACCAACAGAGTCATGTGGAGAGATTGGCTGCTACATGTAGTAGCCATATGGATCCAATTGCCGGTAGGGGTATTGTTGCCTTGGTGGTGGCATCCCCATGACTGTGGGTATTGCCACTGTTGATGTTTCTCAACAGGTTGTGATGGAGTTCCACTTGGATAATACGTTGAAGGNTATTGGCATATCTCACATCCACCGTCATTGTCCGTATTTGAATCCACAACCTCTTTGGTGATGGCCATTTTACCCTTACCTTTGTTATGTGCATTGTCCACTTCTCTCTTTTTCTTTTTTTCATAGTCACTACCTCGCTCCCTAGACTCCTCTATGATTTTAAGAATAGTTTCAAACCTACTATCTAGGGAGTCCCACATTTGGTCTACCTTTGCGAGTACCTTTGTTGTTAATTTTTGGAGCGGCAAGGTTTTCGTATTCACCATCTCTTTGAGTGGTGACTCTTCCTCCTCCTCACAGAAATCACTCCCCTTTTTCAGAGGGAAGGATCTCGGTTGTACTCTTTTGCACTTTCTCTCTTACGTAGCTCCCCTTCTTCCTTGGCTACTTGCTTTAGCAATCTATGAACCTAATGAGACCTAAGCTCCGATAATCTCCCTTGGGCATACGTTCCAAGGGTTCTCCTTATTTCATGCCTAAGTTCATCTACGAGATGGCGTAGTTGATCCCGCTGTGAATAACCATGGCCTAGGAAACAATGTAATAGTGCATAATAATGGCCCATGGTAGCATCTAAGGGTTCATGATTTCCCTGCTTTCATCCTTGGATTTTCTTTTGCAGGTTAGACACTCGAGAGTACGTTTGGTACTTATCATTAAATAGTTCTATCATTGTACTCCACCTCTGAATGGATTCCGGTTCTAAGGATCAGTACCAGCTTTCCGCTTCTTTCACTAGTGTCCTTGGGAAAAACTTCAAATTTTGCCATTCGTTTTCTATGTTCTACAAGGCACATCCATCATGGAACACTTGTAGGTGATTTTAAGGATGAGTGTTGTATCCTCCCTCAAACCGTGGGATGTTATGCATGTCAAACCTCTTGATCCTACTATCTTCTTGGTGCCTTGTGGGAACTCTTATGGCCTCTGTTATGTCTAGCATGCTTCTAGTTGCGAGTAGGGGTTCTTCATGGTCATCTCGTTCATAGTGTCTGTGATGTCAACGTGGTTCCCTACTCTCCCTTCTTCCATGCCTTGATTCCTTAGAGTGCCCTCGTCCTCATTCTCAATTGTCTCATCGATGTTTTTCACTCTATTTACCTTTATCCTCATGGTTAGTTTCCTTATGACTGCATCCAGACACTTAAGGAGAACCATTACCATGATGGTGTTTTCTACCTTCTCTTCCATGGTCTTGGCCCCGATCATGATTATGATTAGAACATCCACCCTTATCGTGTGTTTATGTTCCCTCGTTGAACACTTTGTGTTCATGGGGATCAGAACCAGGGTTGTGAACTATGGAGTGGAGGTTCTGATACACCACCTCCTGATCATCGTTAGGAGGGGGAACATCATTTGGTGGGGAACTTGTTGAAGCAGGTTCACCACCCTCAATTTCGCTGAAGACATGTGGAGCGTTATGGGACCATTTACCCTTCAAGGTTGTCTGATATCTCTCTTGTTGCAAGTCCCTTTGACGTTGCATTTCTTTGGGATGATAGTCCCTTGTGTCATGATTGCATGCAACATATTCCACATACAAAAATGACATGCCTATTCGTGAGAGAGCACAAAGGAGCATGTTGGGGACTGATCGGTTTGGAGGTAACAAAATGTTACCTTCCAAGTCTCTTCAATGTAGTTGTTCATCTTGACGGAGAATAAAGGTAAAGTTGGGTACATACTCATCGTGATGAATATATACCACATAGAACTATTGAGGAATTGGCAGATCTTGGTTATGTGTGTTATGCCGCCGACTATCTCTTGTGTTAGTCCTAGGTGACGAAGTGCTCTTGTGCGAAGAATAAGACATTTTCATCTTGTTTGGTGTGCGATTTACCATTGTCTTATCTGTTCTTGATTAACCCTAAGGATTCGTTCTAGCATCCCAACGATATGAATGATTTCCTATGTTCTACATAGCACACAAACAACTAAGTCCCCGGAAACGGTGCCAATGATGAGTGGCGAGGTACCCCTACACTCAACCATACGAATGTCAACGTTTCATGCACGATCTAGTCGAAATCTGTAGATGGACTAGTTGTGGTATCTAGATAGTTATTCTTAGATCGTAGTTCGCTGTCTTCCCATATGGACTACTGTTAACTTTATCACGTATGGTTTAGTCCAGAGTGAGGTGTATGATATGTTCCTATACTACTGCTACTGTTGGAGATAATGGAAAATAATATTAACTAAGCTAAGAGAGAGAATGTGAGAGAAAATCTAAGCTAGCCTAAGTGTGATGAGCATCCATTCGTTAATCATCCGTACACATCTTGGACCTCGTGCACGACTACCACTGGGATTACCAAGCGTAGATCCTAGGTACGCTACTGGATTACCAAGTAGTCACACTTGAATGTTCATGATTAAGTCGTACTCATTTCGCGTTACTAGGAGATAAGGGTAGAGAGATATTAATTAAGAAAGCAGTAAATAACAGTAAAAATTAATTAATTAAACTAAGTGAATGCTGCAATGATGAATTAATCTTGATCTTTATTTTCTGTCATGTGCGTGTCCATGTACGTCACACTCGAGTAAGGATGCTGTACAATTACAATCACCACACTGCGGGCATGTACTGGGAGAGAAGGGTTGAGAGAAGAACCACTTAAAACTAACACTTAAAGAAATTCTAAAAACTAAGAACTTTTTCTTCAGATCTGTCTACCTCTTATTTATAGATGAAGAGACAGGTTGTGATATCGCGTCTAGGCTATGATATCGCGTCTAGGCTATGATATCGCATACACGATATCATGTATGCAATATCGAGGCCAACAAAATGATAACTCATTAGTTACCAAAATCATATGAAAAGCACAAACCAAAGCAAAACCAATATGCAAAGAAAGAGATGATGGTAGACTTAATATGCATGAGAAGATGATGGAAATGCAAAGAAAATATGCAAATGTAACCATATAAAAATGAAATCCATGGAGAAAGAGAAGAAAGCATGAAACTAGGGGTCTACTAGGTGTCCATGTGGGGCAGTTGAGTAGAAATTATTTAGATGAAATGCATGAAAATTTCTATCTAATTTATAATTTTGCAAATCAATAATTTTATGAACATTCGGGCCAATGACATTTGTGACTTGGTATGGGCCTAACCACATAGTAGAAAACTTTTTTTGAGGACCTATTTGATCATATGCTCTATCTCTTTTTAGGACTAGGTCTCCTACTTGAGTTTACCTACATATTTTTTGTGAAACCATCTTTTAGCAATTTGTTGATGATTAAGATTACAAAAATCAATACATAATCATTTTCTAACCAGCACTAAATTTCATATACAACTTGAATATTGCACATGATAAATAGTTATAGATTCTAAAAGTTTATCAATTTCTTCTTCGATTCGAGTTTCAATCTGAGGTCTAAGTTTTTGTTTAAATGGTTTGGTTTTGGTATGTAAGTAATCAAATAAAGCATCTCTAGTTGCCATTTTAGGAGAGATTTTATTTGAAAAATATAACATCCTTTGATATAACTTCTTTATTAATTTGAGTAACTTTAAAACATTGATCACTAAATTCATCATTGGAAAATAAAAATTCATGAATATGATTATCATCATCAAAACTTGGAAAAAAAGATATTATTTAGAATAGAATAAGAGTTAACCTTTTCAATAATAATTTCAAAATCCCAAGCACTATGTTTAAAAGGGATATCTAAAGTAGTGGCCAATTGAGCTAATACATTAGGAACATAATTTTCTTTTCTAGGAATGTGTTCAATGGGTATATAATCAAAATTTGGATCACCTTCAAATGTTATAATGTTTAGAACCTCATCTATATCTTTTTCCTTTCCTAAAGGTGGTGGATCACCAAAAAGAAATTTTTTTCCATCATGTTGATGATAAGGTAAGGCATGTTCATAAATTTCTTCACATTCTCTAAAAGTTTTATAGTGTTGGGTGGAATTTGTATGAGAAAAAGGATTTATTTCTATAATTTCACTCACATGGCCATTTATAACATTTTTTTTCCATGTCCAACTTCAATAACTCTAATATAAAGATTAGTATTTTGATTTTCCAAAGATTGATATAGTTGATCAAAAGATGTTACCACTTGTTTATAAAAGGGCTCCCTTGGTATAACAACATATTCAGATTTTCCTTTAATAGGAATTAATAATTTCAAAAAGTTTGATCTAAAGAAGGCCCCAAACTAGGATCCGAAAGTCCTAGATAGAAGCACACCATAAGTGGGTGAAATGTCAACCACTAAAATATCAATATAACATGTAAAAGTAGGGTATTGTATAAGTTGCACTTTCACTCCTTTTAATGATCCGACCATGTGTATGTTGGATCCATCAAGTTGTATTACATTTCTTGCTTGTGATAGCATTTGTGCTCCTAACATTTTACACACCTCTAGGGGCATGATGTTAATAGTTGTGCAAAAATGCATTAAGTAATTATGAACATTCTTACCTAAACTAATCAAGGTTGTTAAGAAAGATGGTTGATTTTTCTTATTCAACATGGAATTGCTTGAGTTTTGTATTGATAGAGCATTAGGACTTTCCACAAAATGAACTTGCTTTTTTAGTTATTGGAGATTTTTCTTTATTAGTTTCAAGTGTATGAATTATCTTTTAAATCACATCTTTTATTTTATTAAAATGCAAAAGATCATACATTGAGATGTTGGCTTTAACTCTTTTCAAATCCTCAACTATATCATAAGCTTTATATTCATCTTTGACTTCATGTTGAGGTTGAGTTCTTCTACATATAGAAGGGGAGTTTGGTCATTGTGGGACATTTTCTTGGGATGGTTTGGTTTGATTATTTGTGTTCCTTTGACTAGGAACTCTTCTATTTGGAGGCATATAAGTATTACTCCTAGTTTGTTGTTGAGTAGTGTTCATAATGTTGTTAAGTCTACGATAGTCAGTGTTATGTGGGTTAGGATCACTTACCATGACTTGTTCAAATGAGGAAACTTCTTCATTTTTTGTTTCATGAGGTATGTTCAAGACCATAATTGGGGTTTTTCCATTTTTTTGACTTTGGGCACTATCATCATATAATGCTAAAAGTTGGGGACAATTTTTCTTAGAATGTTGCCTAGTGTTATGAAGTTGACAATATTCATCATTGATTGAGGTGCTTGATTTTTTAGAATTTGTAGGAATTTTGTTGTTACTTTGCTTTAGTTCAACTACCTCATTGGAAAGCTTTTGAAGAGAGGTCAATATTTGGATTATTTGATTTTCTATTTGAGTAGTGAGTCCATTAGGATTAGATATTTCCTTGGATTTATGATGGATTGGATAAAAGATTCTAATTGATTTTCACTTAAACTGGTATTTGGTGGTAAAAATGAAGAGGCTATTGGTCCTTGAAAATAACTACTTGTTGGTTGAGTTATTTGAAGGGAGGAGGAAGTTTGAAACATAGTATTGGCCATTGGGAAAGTTCGTAAAGGTAGAGGACTATATTACATAGGGTTACTAACACTCATCACTCCAAATTGGGTTTGAATGTTATTCATGAGGGTAGTTTGTTCTAACTCAATAGCTTTAGCCATTGCTCCTTGTATTTTCGTTATGTTGGGATCAAACTTAATGACATAGGCAAAGAATGGGTTGATGGTAAAGAGGTAAAACTTGAGGATACCATTAGGTTGCGGATGCATCTCATTTGGCACATAAGCAAGTTGATGGAGGAATTTTAGATTGTGATCATGAATGTTTTTCTTAGGTAGTTTTCTTAGGCTTGTGAAATTGCTTGATGCTAAGGTAGGACTAGTGAACTTATTGCATTGGAGTAGGAACTTATTTTTAAAGTCTTGCCATGAGTTGATAGAGGCATTAGGGAGCATCAAAAACCATTGGGTGGCTTTGCTTCTAAAAGTTGTCATAAAGACCCTACATGCTATGTAATTTTGGATAATGTAATGGATGCATAGTAAGGTTTCAAAACATTGTATATGTTGATGGACATCACTAGTAGGGGTTGTGGGATCAAAGAACAAATTATGTTTTAAAGTGGTTTAAGAATATCATGGTAGTTTGTGAAGTTAAAGGGGTTGCTCACCAAGGGAGCTTGGGGTTGATTGGTTGCCATCTTAATTCAAATTCTTATAGGGACAGAACTTGGAAATTGTGAAGCTCATTGTTTTTTTAAAGTAAAGCGATGGGTAGTTGGTCGATTAGGGGTAGTAGTAAGAGCTCTTTNAAAGTTAGAACTAAGGTAAGGACCACCAAAATGAAGTAATCAATAGAACTAGGAAAAGAAGGTTTGGGGATCTGAAAATGAAATTGAAATAGAGTGATGAAACTAAAAATAGGTGATCATTTACTAGAACCAGTATCATAAATGGGCCAAAGAAGGTTTAGATAACAAAAATTAGAAAATATAAAGTTTCTAGGAATTAAGAAAAAAGAAATTTTTAGGTAGCAGAAACTGAATTTCAGAAATAGTAATTGGATAATAAATGACTGTCACCAAGGCAGAAAATTGAAATAGGAAATTTAAAGTTCAAAGGAACCAAAATAGGAAAAATAGAGATTCAAAAACTGTAAAGTAGATGACTAAGAACAAAAATAAAAAAATGAAATTTTTGGGAAATATAAACACAATAGGAATAGGAAAAGAATAGAAAATTGATATTTTCAAGATCAGAAATGGAAAAGCTGAAAAAAAACTCTCCTTCTAGTGGCAAAAAGGATGTTGATGTGTAAATTTTGGACACTACAACATTCAAAAAATTCATTTAAAGAGACTATTGCCTAGGGTGCCTCTATATGGGTATGGAAACTTGGGAATAGTCTTAGTTGGAAGGGTAATGTGGCATTTCATAAAACGTTTAAAAACGATTGTAAAGTTTAATAGGTTTAGTCTACAAAAACTTAGCAAAAAAGTAGTAATTCACTTTAAAAACATTAGTAAAGGTACTTAAGCATGAAATAAAGCATTAAACAACTGACAAGATAAATTAGAGTTTTAAGAAATACAAGATCTGTGTTTCAATCATATAATAGAGATTAAGGTTTGAATACATAAATTTAAATAACATAGTAGGATAAATAAAGACTTAGTTTAGAAATGAGCACCAAATGGAACAACTTCTTATGCTGCCTTGGTTGCTCATGCCTACAAGTAGCACACCTCATTTGGTAAGATTGTAACCTCTTACTCATAGATTTTCTTACTACTCTACATCGAATTGCCTCTGGGATGCCATCAAATAGTTAACAAGAATAAAAAAGCCCCCTGAGATTTCCCCTCTGTAGCTACCCTTGGAAATCCTCCCACCATTGTAGCTTAGCCTTCTTTCCTTCTGTGTTTGTCTTCTTTCCTTGCCTCTAGCTTGGGAATTTATAAGGATTGGTTTGACACATGAGGAACCACCACCCATGTGTAACAGCCGTGGCAATTACTAACCAGATGTAGATAAAAACAACATAAACTAGTAACGTGCAACAAACAATAATTGATGGGAAGGGATAAAAAAAATAAACGGACAAAGGAGAGGATAATCTAGAACAAAAGAGAAAAGATTACATGAAGCTAATGCTCTATTTTTACTACTTAAGTGTCACTCACTATTTAATACTAAACCAACCTTTATATAGGCTTTATAATGCAACTAAATTACAGAAAATATCAGCACTATCTTAGCCATGATCTCAAAATAGAAAAACAAAAAATCAAGAAACTAACAAACTAAAAATGACCAAGTTAAGAAGTTGTTAATATAGCTGTCAAGCTTGAATCATTCTCCAACACGTCCCCTTGAATCAAAGTTGCATACACAAAGTTTAAGCCTAAAATAAACATGCTTGTCTAAAGGAAGGGACTTCGTGAGAACATCAACCACCTACTCATTCATACTACAGTACTTTAAGATAATTGATTCATTTGACACAAGATCTTAAATAAAATAAACCCAAATGTCAATATGCTTAGTTCTTCCATGGTAGGATAGATTTTTTGACATTGCAATTGAAACTTTGTTGTTGCAATAAATTTTAGTTACTTCCTTTTTCTCTTGATTAAGATCTACAAGAACTCTCCTTAACCAGACTGCTTGACATGTTGATGAGGCTGTAGTTGCATATTTAGCTTCAGATGAAGATATGAGAATTGTAGCTTACTTCTTTGAACTCCAACATTTGGCAGCTGAACCAAGATTAAAATGTAACCCAAAGTGCTTTTGCTATCTTCCAAACCAGCTAGCCCAATTGTTGTCAGTGTATCTAGATAGTTTAAACTCTGAAACATGACCATACCACAATCCAAAATCAATTGTTCCTATAATACATTATAACACTTTCTTTGCTACTCCAAGATGATGCTTTGTAGGAGAGTGCATGAATCTTAAAATAACTCCAACTAAGAAAGCTATGTCAAGTCTCATGTGAGTGAAATAGATTAAGCCTCCTACTAAGCTTCTAAAATGCCTTGCATTTGCCTATTTAGTACCATCATTAACCTACAAATTCTCATTCAAGTTCATAGGTGTTGCTGCAATTTTGCAATTCAACGTGTTAAACCGTTTAAGCAAATTAGTAGCATATTTTGTTTGTAACATAAAGATTCCATCTTCAACCTGCTTCACTTCAAGGCCAAGAAAGTAGTGTAGCACATCTAAATATAACATTTCAAACTTTTTCTTCATGAAAAATTTGAATTCTTCAATGAGAGAAGAAGAAGAACCCATGTATATCATATCATCCACATAGAGGCAAATAATCAAAAGATCATTTTTACCTTGTTTCTCCAAAATAAGATTGGGCTCCTTCTTACTTCTTTCAAATCCATTTTGGAGAAAATATGAGTCAATTTTGTTGTACCATGCCCTTAGACCATACTTCAGTCCATAAAATGCCTTTTTTCTTTTACTTATAAACTTGCTCTTCTTTTCCTTGAACAATAAATCCTTTAAGTTGAGAGACATAAACTTCTTCCTTTAAGTATCCATTTAGGAATGTAGACTTTACATCAAATTGATAAATAGGTCATTTCAATTGAGTAGCCAAGGCTAAGAGTAATCTTATAGTTTCAAACCATGCAATTGGTGAAAAGGTATCTTCAATATCTACATCTTGTTGTTGTGAATATCCTTTTGGCATGAGTCGGGCCTTTTGCTTTTGAATGCTACCATTTGCATCATATTTTATTCCAAAAATCCATTTAACTTCTATAATATTCTTTCCTTTTGGTAGCTCTACCAATTCCCATGTATCATTTTTTTGAATTGCCTTTAACTCCTTTGCCATTGCATTGCACCATTTCTCCTTCTCTACTGCTTCTTCAAAGCTTGTTGGGTTTGCAAAAAATAAGGCTTATGTTGTCTCATAGACTTTAGTCAATGACTTGAACTTCCTTGGAGGAGTACTACCATTGCTAGAACTTGAAATAGGAGAATTTGGTGAACTTGGAATTGATGAATCTGGTGAGCTAGGAGGATATTGTTATTGAACTCCATTTGTTTCTCCTTTGGTAGAAAATTCAAAGTAAAATCCTTCATTATTTTCATGTCATGTCCACCTTGCTTGTTCATCAAACTCAACATTCCTACTAATGAACACTTTGCCTCTAACAGGATTATATAGCCTATATGCTTTGGAATTGGAACAATAGCCAATAAAAATATACTTGATAGATTTTTCATCAAGCTTACTATGATTATGAGAATTTACCAAAGCATAGGAAATACAAATAAAGACTCTTAAGTGGCTTACCAAAGGCCTCCTACCATGTCATGCTTCATATGGAGTTTTTTTCATCATTAACCTTGTTGGGAAAAAATTCAACAAATAATTTGTAGTGGCAATTGCTTCTTCCCACAGCTGATTTGGAAGTCCTTTTGCTTTCAATAGAATTCTTACCATCTTCATACTAGGACGTTTCTTTCATTTGGCCACTTTGTTTTTCTTAGGTGTATTAGGTAATGTTAATTCTCTACGAATGCCATGGCTTTTACAAAAAAGATTAAATTCTTGAGACACAAACTCATCACCATTGTTAGTGTGAAAGCTCTTGATGCATCTTCCAATTTTCTTTTCAATAAGTTCTTTAAATTTCTTGAAAAATTCAAAGGTTTCTAACTTTTGTTGCAAGAAAGAAACCCAACTCATGCAACTGTAATCATCTGTAAATAGAAAAAAGTATTGATTCCTGCCAAATGACTTTGTTTTCATAGGACCACATAAATTAGGATGTACAAGATTAAGATAATTAGATGCCCTCCAAGGCTTTTTCACAAGAAATGGTTTTCTACTTTGTTTTCCAAAATTATATACTTCACATATATTCAAAGACTTGAGTTTAGGAAAGCCAAACATCATTTCCTTTTAACTTAATAATTTCAACCCCTTAACATTCAAATGTCCATATCTTAAATGTCATAGCTTGGACTCACTATTTTCTTTTACAACAAGAGCATGATTTTCTATATTAGAAAATTCAACTGGGAATAGCTTATTTAGAGTCATACACACCTCAACGATCACTTGATCTGATTGTTTGTCGCTTATCACACATGAGTCATGATTAAACAAGACACTATATCATCTAACCATGAGCTACCCAGCAGTCAACAAATTTTGAGATAAATTAGGAACAAAGAGGAAATCACTAAGTTGTTTTACCTTGCCATGAACATTAGTGATTACCACAGAACCTTTTCCTTCTTCAACTTGCATTAGCTTGTCATATCCAAGCCTCACTTTCATTTTTTGTGACTCATCAAGTTCTTTAAATAGTGATTGTGTGCCACTCATATGATTAGAGTAGTTACTGTCTAAGAACCAGACATCATTGGAAGCCTTCCAATCTTTAAGTTGGATCATAAATAGTTTGATCTCCCCTTCCTCTTCTTCTGCATAATTTGCTTGGTTTTCATCTTTTTGTCTCTTCCAGCAATTGGCCTTGTAATAATGACATTGGATGCCTTTATTGTCTCTTTGTTTCTCATCAGATTATCTTTGCTCATGCTACTCACCATGTCCTCCTTTGCCTCTTCATCGACTACCTCTGCCATGATATCCTCCATGCCCACTGCTTGCTCCTTTTCTAGAGTCATCATTCTTATTGTTTGACTTCCCCTTCACATGAAATGCCTTTTCTTCATTCTTTTCAATTGTCCTGTTTAATCTTGCTTCATGTGCTTGCAAAGAATCCATTAGTTCATCTAATGAAAAAATGGTGAGATCCTTAGATTCTTCAATTGTAGCCACTACATGATCAAACTTCAAAGTCAAACTCCTTAAAAATTTTACAACAATTGTTTGATCAGTAATGTTTTCTCCAAAAGACCACATTTGGTTAACAATCATTGATGTTCCAGATAAAAATTCTTGCACTAATTCTCTATTTTTCATAAGCAAACTTTCAAAATCATGATGAAGAGTTTTAAGTTTCATAGTAATTACCCTTGAATCACCTAGAAACTCCTTTTGCAATACACTCCAAGCTTGCTTTGAAGTGGTGGCTACTGTAATTCTTGAAAATATTGAATCATGAACAATTTGTTGAATGAAGAGCAATGCCTTAGAGTCTCTCTTCTCATTTTCTTTCAATCTTTGTTAATCATCATGATTTTCAAACCCATTATCTACCAAGGCCCAAAGATCTTGAGACCTATATAGAGTCTTCATTCTAATACTTCAAAATTCATAATTTTCACCTTTGAAGATAGGAATCATAGGCTAAAAGACACTCATAGTATTGCCATTAGTTGCCATGATGGTTTTGCTCTCAATTTACTCACCTATGCCCAAAAAAGAAACAAAAACCTACTTTGATACCACTTTGATAGGAAGGGATAACAAAAATAGAGCAACAAAGGAGAGGATAATTCAAAACAAAATAGAGAAGATTACACAAAGCTAATGCTTTATTTTTATTGCTTAAGTGCCACTCACTAGTCAATACTAAACTAGTCTTTATATAGGCTTTACAATGTAACTAAATTATAGAAAATCTCAACACTATCTTAGCCATGATCTCAAAAAAGAAAAAAAAAAGAAAAAAATCAAGAAACTAACAAACTGCAAATGACCAAGTCAAGAAGTTGTTAATATAGTTATCGAGTTTGAATCATTCTCCAGTAATAGTGCTCACCACCCATGTGTAGATAACGACAACATCAACCAATAACTTGTAGCAAATGGTAATGGCCACCACCCATGTGTGGATAATGGCAACATCAACAGGTAATGTGTAGCAAACGGTAACAACCACCACCCATGCACGGATAATGGCATCATCAACTAGCAATATGTAGTAAATGATAATGGCCAACATCACTGCAGGAAATGGTTGTAACATAAATTACATGCAAAAAAAAGGTTGTATGAGTTTAGCAAAAGCTCATGTTGACCCACAAATGCTGTTGCAAAAGTTATAGGTCAATGCTGACTACGGCTACACTGCTAAAGAACGTGGTTGGAGAAACTACAGATCCATGATTGCCCAAAATCTTCATTGTGCATTCTTGTTATTGCTACATTATAGAAACATGTTGTATCATAATCCACTAGTTGTTTTAATAAAGATAATATTGGTACATAAATTTTAGACACACCAACACCTAGAAAAAAAATCATTTAAGGAGACTATTGCCTATAGTGCCTCCCATATGGGTATAGAAACCCGGGAATAGTCTTAGTTGGACAGGCCTATGTGACATTCCAAAAAAAAAGGTAAATTAAATTGAAAAATCAAAGAGATTTAAATTGAATAATTGTCTTACATTTCAAAGCTTGATGAAATATAGTAAGTAACTAGTAAATGAAAATTTTAAACTTTTCCTGGTCTACTACTATTGTTGGTTCATCACTGCCAATGATGCCCACTGCCAGGTAGAAAACCTCTAGCTACTACAACAATGTGTTGTCTTACTATTTATCCTATGTTGTCAATGTTGGAAAGAGAGAGGTAGAGAGGGTATCGATCCCTTGTTCCTACTTGCTGGTGCCTATCGGGTGCCTGCTTGTCATGTGTAGTGCATCGATCAAAGTCATCATCTAGAGAGCCTATCGTGCATTACCACTGTCACACCACACGTCACCTCTCACCACTGTGAGAGCCTCTAATAAGCATCACCAAGAGAGCTTCTAACATGCAACTCTTATAGACAAGTTTGTCATCACGTGTATGTGTCATCACCGTTCACGCTACTGCCATTCATGCCGTCATGCATCTACTATTTGATGCTGCACATGGTGCCTACAACATTGTTCGTCATGCACTGTGCACCACCTGGAACTCACCATGTGTTAACACTATTGCACTGACGTGCTACCTTGTGTCATTGCCTAGTTCCTGTGAGATCTCCATCGCTACCTCGGAGAGGCCGCATGCCATTGTACGCCATAGTTACCTTCAGCTCATGCACTGTAGTTGCTACTTGCTGGTGCTCTACAATTTTCATCCACTGTGGTTATGGTGTTGGCTACTCTTAAGACTACATGTAGTCGCCTGTAATGCCTTGGAGAGGTTGCCTACTGCCACATGCTCACCTTCTGCTGTTTGTGGGCTGAGAGGCCATCTCCAGATCTGTTGTAGTGAGGGAGAGAGAGCCCAAGATCTGCTTGCCACCTCCTAGTGCCCCCAAAGTTCCTTCCATCTTTCATGTGGCTACTATTGCTTATAAGTAGCTCCAGCATCGTTTACCACAAAATGTCCGTAATCAATCATCGTGCATAGATTATGGCCACCAACTCATTGGTTACCAACGTGTAACCTTCAACCTTCGCACAACTGCCACCACTCCACCACTGTTGTTACATGCTATGCATTAAAAGAATCCGATTCGTGGAAGCGAGGAATTGAGGATTCGTGATTCTGAACATGTTTTGGTACGTGTGCCTGAAGAAAAAGTGGGGACGGGTTCGTAGCCGGGGACGTGATAGAGAAAATTTAAATATATTAGTTTTTAAAAAAATTAAATCTCATATATCATAAAAAACATTGTAGAATATAGAACAAGTACAATGTAAATTCAAAATATTGTTAATGCTTAAAAATTGCATAAAATATTGTAATGAAACATTAAGTATTGAGTCGCATGTGTGTTATATGCTATTTTAGCATTATCATATATATATATGATAATGTTACAAAATTATCTCTTTTTAAATCACAAAAGAGTTTCTTGCCAAAGCTTAGAAGTTGTCACATTGTTCAAATTCTAATTTTAGCCTATATTTTCTCCTTGCTCTACTCTAAAGAGTAACTTTGTAAAAATGGCTTCATTTTTTTCTATGTCATTAATATCATTTGCATGGTAATCATCTTCATCAAGGATTGAATCATCAACATTAAGATTCATTGCTCTAGGAACATTAACTAAGTCAGTAGAATAACTTTCTCTATCATCAACTATTGGAACATCATCGTCTTCTGGATTAACATCCCAATGAAGAGTAGGTGATTGCCTATATTTTATTTCTATTCTTTCTTCCAATCTAATCATGCTATGAACAGATACTAATTTTTCAACTCTTTTTGGAGTTAGACTATTTCTTTTGATCCGATGAATGAAAGAATATGTTGACCAATTTCTTTCAGCAGCAGAAGAAGATGCAACCTACATAAATGATAAAAACAAGAATAAATTTTTGCATTGTTAAAAGATTCATTTTATAAATTATTCAAAACTTCATAATAAACAAACTCATTTGAAGCTTAAGACCTAATAGCCTACTAATCATGGTGTTTAGAGAATGCATAATGATATATAAAACATCACTATTTCAAGTTTTCAAACATCACATTTCATAAATTAATTAAGAAAATTAATTTGTATTAATATTTGTTATATGTTTAATGAAAAACTGATCGTATTACCTGAGAAAGAAGCTTCACTGCTAAAGTTTGAAGTCTAGGAGTATCTCCACCATGCAAACTCCACCATCCAATTGGATCTTCTCGAGCTATTCCATCCATATCAAGTATAGCATCTTTACATTTAAATGCTTTTGTATGTCCTTTAGTAAATTGAAGAGATTCCTTTCTAATTAAGTTAGCCTCACAAGGTGAACATAATCGTTTAATATATTCTAAAAAACCTGTTCTTACATCAAAATCATCACAAGGCCTTGTTAGATTTTTATCTTTATGTTTTGAAGAATACCACTTAATATTTAATGCATATGTAGCCATATGCAATGGGGTATTTGTAGCATTCCATCTTTTTAGAATCAATGGAAGTAACTGAGCATTATAAAAATCAAGAGAGCTATCCATTTCTATAACCCTTTTTTTAATTTCTGTTAACATATTTTCATAAATTACATAAATTTCTCCTAATGCAGGTGTATCTGTATCAGCATAATGAATGAAATCAACAATAGGTTGCAGCATGCTAACAATCCTCCTACAATATAACAAATACTTATTTTTAATAAGATATAAAGATGCAAACAATAAAAAATAAAGAATTATATTTCAAATAAATTATTTCTTACTTCATTTGTTTCCACCACTCATCTGATAAAATCTTTTCTCTAACACTCTTTCCCATAGTTGTGTTGGCTTCCTCCTAGTTCTTCCATTTACTGGTTATAACCATTGTTTGTAATGATTCTTGTATCTCTTGCATTCTCTCCAACATTATGAAATATGAAGCATACCTATTTTACAAAATTTATAATTAGTTTAGCATTAATAAATCAAATTTCTTAAAAACACACAATATAGATTTTTGTATTCTATTACCTTGTTTCTATAGGATTTTTGAAAGTCTTATTTTTGCTACATTCCTTGAATAAGGAATTTGAATAATGATGATTGCAAATGAAAATTTGTATGTCTCTTGCATCTATAATAAGCTTTTTCACCCAATCAATTTTACCAATATCACAAAGTGTATTATTTAGAGAATGGACATAACAAGGAGTCCAAAATATATTTGGATGAATCATTTCTATCATTTTTCCTACATGCCTACAAACAAGAGCTGAATCTGTTATAATTTGAATAATGTTGCTTGAACCAATAGTTGCAATTGTTATCTATAATAATTTGGCTTGAAAATTAGGATCTTTTATATGATTGGAGCAGTCTGTAGCATTAAGAAAAAATGGTCCAAGTTGACAACTAATTATAATATTAAATAATGGAGATTGACAAATATCAATCCATCCATCCATTATAATAGAAAAACCACTTTGCTGCCAAAATTGCTTCCATTCCTCCAACTTTTTCATGCCAAATTCATACCTCTCATCAAGAAGATCATTTCAAATTTTATCTTCAGTTGGAGAGATATAAGATGGACCTGCCATATAAAAATATTAGTTTTACTAATAATTTTAAATAAAAAATGATAATTTAAAATTTAAAAATATTACCTGCTTCAATGACACAACGAATTACTTCTTTGAATGAATGAAGGAGTACGTGCAAGTTTAAATGGTAATCTATTTGCATAGAACATTTTTGCAATAGTGATATCAGCTTTTATTTTTTTTTCAACTTGAAAACTTATTTCTGTTTGTTTAAGCACTTTTCTTTTTGCTGGTTGTACAACATCATTTGTCTTGTTCTTACTTTCCTCTGTTCGAATACTTACAGTAATGCTCTTTATCATAGTATTTGCTTGAAAGTAGTCATACATAGCTTTTTGAATATCAGGATATGGAAATTTACATGCAATAACACCTGTTCATGTTTTATTTTCTAATGTTTGAAAGAAATGATGTATTCGTGTACCACTTGCAGTGAATTCATGGCTACATACATGAAACTTCCATCTTTTGCTTCCACCTCCTCCACTCCTATAAGTGTCTAATTATGTTACGAATTGTTTTAATGGAGATTTCAAAATAAATCTACCTTTTGCAAATGGTTTCAAAATTTCCACATTACAATCTAAGAAATTTTCTTCTTGCGATGCATTTTCCTCCAATAGAGTACTATCTATTTCGTTCTCATTGCTATTTATGTCTTGAATAGAGCTCATCTTTATGACTATGTAAATATTAATGGTAAAAATTAGAAAGTTAGATATGATTACTTTTCACAAAAGTTAAAATGAATTTTAAACAAAACTACAAATAGATATACTTACCAATTGCCCAGATTACTGTGACTAAGGGTATTTATTTTTTCTTTTTTTGCTAGCAAAGAGCTTTTAAAAAAATGTCTTAAAAGCTTTAACACTAAAACGTCATTCAATGCAATAAATTTGGAAATGCAAAACAAAAATAGAGTTAAGGAAAAAAATTAAAAATACAAAATAGTGATAAATTTAAAAATAACAAGATGAAATTTTAATAAGGAATAGAAAAAAAATGAAAATCATAAACAAATGTACTTAATAATTGTTAAAACAAGGGCGGGATTTCATAAAATATGAAATATGGCATCATGAAGAAATTTCTTTTTTGGATGAAGGAATAAAACCCAAGTTGAAGAACAGTGAAAACAACTTTAATGCATGCACAAGGATTTGACCAACGAATGCAAGTAGGGTTTCTATAATTTCGATTCTGTTTATCAATCTTTTCTACTTTGATCAAAAGAAAGTAAGAAACAAACCAACCAACTCAAAAAAAAAGAAAAAAGAAAAAGGTGTCATAACTACAATTAAACTAGAAACCAAATAGAACTTTGTATTAGAACGTTGTATCAGAAGCATTGACTGATTAAAATGAAATGTTTTATGAAAGCTTAACAATAATGCAAAACCACTTCAGTAAATTTTTTTTCTAGTACACCTTCAAAGAGCGACAAGACATCAATGCACTAAGAACTTAAGCACACTTCAAAAATAAAAACTCAATTATCTAAAACATTAAAGAATGGTCTTGATGAGGTAAGCATTGCATACTGAACAAAAAGCTGTTCTGAAATTGTTCAATGATGAAAAGTATAATAAGTATTCAACCAAGAGAATCTGTTCTCTTTTTGCTAAAATCTCCAGTGTGTTTCCTTCAAGCGTTCACCCTAACATTAAACTCTGCAATGTCAAATAAATATAGGGATAAAAAATTTCTGATATTCGGTTGGACCATTAATCTTGTCATATTGAACCAAAGTACGAAACAAAAAGGAAAATTTTCAAAAAATAATAGGAATCAAACGATCAGAAAAAAATAATTCAAGAGAACCTTTAAATATTTTATCTCCTTGAACAAATTGTAATCAAACATGAAAAAATTGACAAAACCTTAAAACAACCTCAAAGAAAAAAAGATTAAACCAAACAACTAGTAAGTGAGACGATTTTTTTATATACATAAAAAAAAGACCAGGAACATCGCTAGATTGCCATAGTTGTCCATCGATATGGACCTTTTTTTCTTTGGATATTTTTCATAGAAAATCAGAAAGGGAAGAAAATGACTTTAGAGTTCAGAGGCTTGAAAGGGCGGCCTGAGCTTAGGTTGTTGGTGGCATGAAGGATACAGTTGGCCTATGAGACTAAAGAAATTGAAGCTAACTCAATCAATCTCTTAATCTTAATCCTACCGCCCTTACTACAACTAAACCACCAACAACAGGAGAGCCTACATTACTATAGAATGATAGATGTGCAATGCATTCTGTAAGGCTAATAACTCATTCTCTAACAGGTAAAGCAAAGACCTCATCTACTGCATCAATTCCAAATTTGATAAGGCAAGGCTCCTTCTCGGAGCCTAGTAGTTGTAGAAACTACACTATTCAAAGCAATCTTCCCGACAACAACGTCTTCACCCAAATCAGACTAGGTAGACGAGACCTCCCTCATCAGGAGAAATGCTCATCTCCTCCTTTGTCATTGCCTACAAATGAAAAACTGAAGATGAAGCAAAGAATTTCAGATCTGGAAGAGAGAAATAAGGCATTTGGAGAGTCTGCGGAAGCATCCAATTCTCTATCAATGGTGGAGTAGGAGCGTCTGTCAGTAAAAGGTGTTGGACACAAATGTAATTTGTAGGTAAAAATAGGTAAGATTGGACGCGATTTGTAGGTAAAAATAGGTAAGATTTTAATGGATAATGAATGTTCTGGTTGAAATTTGAAAATTGAGACACGATTGCACAAAAAATTATAATTTACGTACCCAATGCAGATTGTACACGCTTCTAGATGCGTGCCCGAATCCACCGTGAACAGTTTGTAAAATTTTCTTGGGAATTGTGAATCTTCGACGCATAGGTTACATGTGTTACCCATGTTTTCCACCACCACTATTGTTAAAGGCACTTTGGGATACTAGATCCATAGTAAAATATATACTTATATTATAGAGTATGGCTACAATAAAGTTATAATTGCAATGATCAAGTGTCCTTTAATTTATGAATGTTTCATCAGTCGATTTTGGCTCTTTACAGATATGCTTATGGGTAAATGTGATATATATAGTTTTGGTGTGGTCCTGCTAGAAAATGTGTGTTGCAGACCGCTCGTTGATGTTGGCTTAAACTAAGAGCAAATCAATCTTGTCAATTGGGTATTAACTACGAACCACAAAAAATTGATAATTTAAATATTTATAGAGCCTTTGTATTCTTTGAAATGGTTAGATATTATCATTTAAAAGAAAAATCATCATGCATGGGATTTAAAACTCATAGGATCCATAACCATCATAGAACTAAAACTAAATAATCATGGCCCCATGCTAGCATGGGAGTGTTGGTATCAACAAATGATAGTTTTTCACTTGTGATGGCATTTGTTCCCTTTATAGAAGCCACTGTTGAAAATGCCTAGCAACTTCCTATATGTCATCGATAAAGCTTTGGATCGTCTCATTAAACATTTGATTCATGCACAAAACAAAATAGATTAACATGTTTAAATGGAGATGGGCAAAGTAATTCAAATGAATGTAATTAAGGATTTAGCCTTGGCTGCGAAAATTGCTGCAACCCATTAAGGCATTGTTGATGAGGACTGTTTTAAAAGATGATGGTCAAACATTGCTGCAATTGGAATCATGTCAACCTTTTATTGGCCACCTAGAACACAAAAATCCTATGGCTCATTGCATCATCCAATGATAGTAATTCTTTTTTCAACAACTCAAAATTGATATTTGAAAGAAAAAAAATGTGAGGAATGCATGTTGTTAGATTTAATGGCCAATAACTCGTAGGTAGGTTGGCTCCAATTAAGAAAATAATTTGTATTAATTTTAAACTCATGAACTCCTAATTGTTATGGGATTAAACATTATAAATCATAGCCTTGTGCTTAGCATGGAAAATGTTGGCACCAACAATATTAATTATAGAAGTAGCAAAAGATCTTTCCAAAATGATAGTTGCTAAGATCTACAATATTCTCTCAACCTTTGAAATTAAGAAAGATAGTTGCCATGACCATTAGTGATTACCATAGTACCTTTTCCTTCAACTTGCATTAGCTTGTCATCTCCAAGCCTCACTTTCATTTTGTGTGACTCATCAAGTTCTTTAAACAGTGATCATGTACCACTCATATGATTGGAGAAATTTTAGTCTAAGAACCAAAAATCATTGGAAGCCTTTCAATCTTCAAGTTAGGTCATAAACAACTTGATCTTCCCTTCATCTTCTTTTGCATAATTTACTTGGTTTTCATTGTTTATCTCTTCCAATAATTGGCCTTGACATTGCCAAACCTTTTGCAGTAATGACATTGGATGCTTTTATTATCTCTTTGTTTATCACCAAATTTTTTTTACTCATGCTACTCACCATGTCCTCCTCTGCCTCTTCCTCGACTACCTTTGCCATGATATCCTCCATACTCACTACTTGCTCCTTTTCTAAAGTCATCATTCTTGTTGTTTGACTCCCCCTTCACATGAAAGCCTTTTCTTCATTCTTTTTGGTTGTCTTGTTTAATCTTGCTTCATGTGCTTACAAAGAATCCATTAGCTCATCTAATGAAAAAATGGTGAGATCCTTAGATTCTTCAATTGCAGCCACTAAATGATCAAACTTCGAAGTCAAACTCTTTAAAACTTTTGTAACAATTTTTTAATCAGTAATGTTTTCTCCAAAGGACCTCATTTGGTTAATAATCGTTGATGTTCTAGATAAAAAATCTTGCACTAATTCTCTATTTCTCATAAGCAAACTTTCAAAATCATGATGAAGAGTTTGAAGTTTCATAGTAATTACCCTTGAATCACCTAGAAACTTCTTTTGTAGTATACTCCAAGCTTGCTTCGAAGTGGTGGCTATTGCAATTCTTGAAAATATTGAATCATGAATAGCATGCTAAACGAAGAGCAGTGCCTTAGAGTCTCTCTTCTTATTTTCTTTCAATCTTTGTTCATCATTAGTATTTGCAAATCCATTATCTACCAAGTCCCAAAGATCTTGAGACCTACATAGAGTCTTTATTCTAATACTCCAGAATTCATAAATTTCACCTTTGAAGATAGGAATCATAGGCTGAGAGACACTCATAGTATTGCCATCAGTTGCCATGATGATTTTGCTCTTAATTTACTCACCTACACCCAGCAAAGAAACGAAAACCTACTCCAATACCACTTTGATGGGAAGGGATAACAAACATAGAGGTACAAAGGAGAAGATAATTGATGAGTCATGAATTTGCTGATAGCTATGATAACGCACCCACGATAACACACCCACGATATTGCACCTTATAAATAAGAGGCATCTCTCCCTTGTTCCTCCACTTAGATTTAGACCCTTAGCTAGACTCTTGCAGTTTTATCATTCCAAAGTTAGATTATTTTCTAGTGTATGCTCACAGTGTGGTGATTGTAATTGTACGACATCCTTTATTCGAGTGTGACGTACTTGGACACGCACATGACCGGCAATAAATATTGAGATTATTTCATCATTGCAACATTCACTTAGATTAATTAATTATTTAATTGTTATTTAATGCTTTCCTAGTTAATCTCTCTCACCCTTAAACTCATGTTAAAACGTGAAATCAGTACGACTTAATTACGAGCATTTAAGTGTGACTACTTGGTAACCCAGTAGCGTACCTAGGATCTGCGCTTGGTAATCCCAGTGGTAGTCATGCATGAAGTCCAAGATGTGTACAGATAATCAAGGAATGGATGCTCATCACACTTAGGCTAGATTAGATTCTCTTACCCTCTCTCTTACCTTAAACCCTAAACCTCTGGCTGCTATAGGAATGTGCTATTTTGCTCTTGTCCTACATTGTTGGTGCTAGAGAGAGAGAGGTAGAGAGGGTGTCGATCCCCTATTCCCCCTCGTTAGTAGGAGAAGGGGAGGCTACTTGTTCTTGCTAATGTGTCTCTAACACATAGTAGTAGCTATTGTTGTTCACAAGCTTGCCATGCACCCGCCTATCATATGCAGTGCATTAATCAAAGCTACCATTGGGAGAGCCTATTGTGCACCATCGCTATCATGCCATGCGTTGCCTCTCATCACCTGGAGAGCCTTTGACAAGCACCACTAGGAGAGCCTCTAACACGTGCCTCTTACAAACACGTTCGTAGTCACTGCCTACTTGTGAGGTTGCTTATAGTCACATGTAATGTCTCGAAGAGACCGCCTGCTGCCACATGCTCACCTGTTGCTATCTACAGGCTAAGAGACCACCTTCAGATTTGCCAAAGTGAGGGAGAGAGAGCCCAAGATCTACTTGCCATCTCCTAGTGCTCCAAAGTTCCTTCCCTCTTTCCTATGGTTGCTATTACTTATAAGTAGCTCCCGTAACATCTTCCTACATTGTCTACCATGAAACATCCATAACTAGTCACCGTGCATTGGTTATGACCACCAACTCATCGATTACCAATGCCTAACCTCTACATGACCACCACCACTCCACCACTATTGGTTACATGCATTACCCACGTTTTCCACCACCATTACAGTTAAAGGCACTTTGGGATACTTGATCCATAGTAAAATCTATACTTATGTCCGAAAGTATAGCTATAGTAAAGTTATAATTACAATGATCAAGTGTCCTTTAATTTATAAATGTTTCATCGGTCAGTTTTGCCTCTTTGTAGATATGCTTATGAGTAAAAATGATATATATAGTTTTGGTGTGGTCTTGTTAGAAAATGTGTGTGGAAGACCGCTTGTTAATGTTGGCTTAAACAAAGAGAAAATCAATCTCAGCAACAGGGTATTAACTAAGAACCACAAAAAATTGATAATTTAAATATTTATAGAACCTCTATGTTCTCTGAAATGGTTAGATATTATCATTTAAAAGAAAAATCGTCATGCATGGGATTTAAAACTCATAGGATCCCTAATCGTCATAGAATTGAAATTAAATAATCATGACCCCATGCTAGCATGGGAGTGTTGGTATCAACAAATAATAGTTTGCCACTTGTGATGGCATTTATTCCTTGCACAGAAGCCATCGTTGAGAATGCCCAACAACTTTTTGCATGTCACCAATGGAGCTCTAGCTCATCTCGTTAAACATTTGATTCATGCAAAAAACATAGTAGATTAACATATTTAAATGGAGGTGGGTAAAGTAATTTAAATGAATGTAATTAAAGATTTAGCCTTGGCTTGAAAAATTGGTGCAACCCATTAAGGCATTGTTGACGACGACCATTTTAAAATATTATGGTTAAACGTTGACACAATTGGTATCATGTCAACCTTTTATTGGCCATGCAGAACACAACAATCAAATGGCTCATTGCATCATCCAATGATAGTAGTCATTCTTTTTCAACCACTCAAAACTAATATTTGAAAGAAAGAAAAATGTGAGGAATGCATGCTGTTCAATTTAATGGCCAATAACTTTTAGGTAGGTCATCTCCAATTAAGAAAATAATTTGTATCAGTTTTAAACTCATGAACTTCTAATTGTTATGGGATTAAACATTATAAATCATAGCCCTATGCTTAGCATGGAAAATGTTGGCACCAACAATATTATTCATAGAAGTAGCAAAAGATCTTTCCAAAATGATAGTTACTGAGCTCTACAATATTCTCTCAACCTTTGAAATTAAGGAAGATGGAACTAGTTTTACCAACTGCAAAGAGCAAATTGCTTTTAGGGTTAAAGCTAAAAAGAATAAAGACAAAAGGGAATCGTCAATGTCAAAGTCTGCCTCTAATAAAGTGATTGTTAATCTTGCTAGGAGGCTCAAAATGCTTAAAGAGATGAAGGCTAGTAAAAAGTTAACATTTTTTGTTGTTGTTATTATTGTAGTGAAACAAGTCATATGGTTGCAGATTGTGCGAAGAAGAAGAAGAATGAGACAATCAGGTTTAGGCTAGCAAGCACTCAATATAGGTTTGGTAAATTAAAAACTCAATTAGCCCAAATAGAAAGTCAACTATAATAGATAGAAAATAGTGTAAAAATAGTCATTTTGCTTATACTAATACTATAACAAATAATTCTAATATTGTTATNATTCTAATATTGTTACACAAGACTTATTTTCATTTCCTATTTTCCTGAATCATAGAAATACATAAAACCTAAAAAACTGTGCTTGTATATAGTTATTTGCACACAAATTTTTTTTAAAAAATAAACCATATACGAGCAAAGCAAATTGTCCGTGTATTTCCGACCCCCGGCAGANTACGAGCAAAGCAAATTGTCCGTGTATTTCCGACCCCCGGCAGCCTGGGAAGGATCCTTGGCTGACGTCAAACAACCGCAGTAACCATGTCACACATCACCGCAGTAACAATGTCACACATCACACAGCCAGAGGATGAGGAGAAAGAGAAAAGAAGAAAAACAGTGTGAGGCCCGTGTAAATTGCGAGGGGAAGGCAGCCAACGTGGCCTTCAGTGCTTAACACGTTGGAATGAAATGGATTCATCCATCATTTAGAGGTCGATGAATATCACTTAAAATTGTTGGTGGAGGTCGACGACTGGTAAAACTTGCGACTGATTGTTTGGTTCATTTGTTTTCCATGCCGCTGTTGCTGTCGCTGGGAGGTGGATGTGGCCCATTTATTGATCATGGACCACTCCAGTTGATGCTGCCGTGGTCTCTCGGGACTCTCATCTGTATTTAAAACAGAGCATGTCCGACACGATCCCAACCTGAGAAAAAAAGAAGAAAACAAAAACAACAAAAAAGAAAAAAGGAAAAAAAGATGTGCCTGTACTGTACCATGTCGCCATTCCAAATTGCCCATCCCATTTTCCTGATTATCCTTATTCATCAAGTGCAAATGCAGCATTAAACCAATTTCAGCATGGCTGCGTGGCCTTTGTCCAGATAAGTTCTGTCCAGTGGCTGCCAAAGTGAGACGTTAACGAACTTTAACAATGGAAAGAAGAGAGAAGTAAACGTATACAACTGCAACTGCCATGGTTGCAGACTTGCAGAAAAATACAAGGGCCCAGAAACCCAACTCTAAGTAAAGTCTCCCTCCATGATACAGCGGCACACAAAGTGCGCATTCAATTTGTTGAATCATGCGCCAAAACGGAGGCAAAAACTAAACGAGTAATTAAGCAAGCTTGCTTGGATATGCATGGTCAGCATAACATCAGCAGGGATGAAGAAGAGAAGGCAAATGCTGGGCCCATAAGCGGTGACATGAATGGAGTTTGGGTATCATCGATAACAATTTGTTTGCATAGTCACTGCTTTTTGTAAGTTAACAATTGTTTGCCTGAATGGTGGTGAAAGTACGATGGCNTTGTTTGCATAGTCACTGCTTTTTGTAAGTTAACAATTGTTTGCCTGAATTGTGGTGAAAGTACGATGGTAGTAAAAATTAGGAATATCATCCAAAAAATTTACCCTGACAAAATGGTAATTAATATTCAATTATTCATTACATTACTGTGTCATGCAAAATCAGAAACATCCAAACATCCAAGTTAACAATTGTGCTGTCTCTTTCATAATTATTACAGTAAATAGCCAAACATAACAAAATGTCAACAATTATTACGAAAAATAACTATATGCATAGGGCCTCATGGATTAGATTACAGCCGACCTCACCTCACCTGCTAACATGCTTTCTCTCATTCCACGACATCATAATGATCTTTGCTTCCTTCATGGTCCATCCATTTATCCATTGCTTCCTTCATGGTCCATCCATTTATCCAATCTATCCCACCTCACCGCCACTCTCACACCCAGTTGCAGAATGTTTTTGAAATGCAAAATGTTATGGCCCATTATCACTTTCATTTCCAGATTGTGAAGGTGGAAAAAGCCCGGAAACCTGAAGTAGGCCCATGTGTACTATACGATCCACTGAAACAAAGCGGCAGATTGCAGATGGTGACGAGCATGAGCGATGATGGGCCACAATGGGAAGAAAGAAAAAGAGACATGAAAACATGAGAGGCAAAGCCACTTAAACTAGCAAATAAGACGGGCATGGGCCATATCGTATGGATGCGGATCCAAATGAAACAGAGATAGGGGAAATAGATGAAGATGGCAGTATGGAAAAAATAGAAAGAGAGATTGAATGATTTGAATAAGGAGCGTCTGTTTGTTGGACATTGTTGATTCAGAATTTTATTGATGAGTTGCAAGATTGTATTTTTATAGGAAATCATAATCCTATTGTTAAGATTGCATTTCATTTTGGAAACCTACTTGTTTAGGTAAATGATGCACCTTTAATTAGAAAAGTATGCAAAATATGTTGCAAATTCTAAAAGAAATTTGTTTCTATTCTACCCTTCAAGTTTATGTTTTTATTTTGGATTTTAAGTTGATGTTTTTTGGGTGGGGCTGGTGCTGGGGCAGGTGACATTTAAGTGAATGTGGAAAAAACAAAAATGATAATATGGGTTACAAGAAATACATATTATAGTTTTAATTTTGAAGCTATACATATAGAAATTGTGAACTCTTTTAGATATTTGAATCTCCATTATGCAAGCAATTATAAATGGGATAATTGTATAAGGGGAGAATAACAAGAGGAATTAAGGCTTTGTATGCTATTAAAAATAGCTACAAATCATTGGATGGAAGTTATTTATCCTATAGTTTTGTATGGATGTATCATAAGGGGGCTACAAATCATTGGATGGAAGTTATTTATCCTACAGTTTTGTATGGATGTATAATAAGGGGGCCAAGCCTTAGTACAAATAATTAGCAAGCTATTAAATGGGTGCAAAAAAATGTTCAAGTAAAGATATAAATACTTTATCATATGATTCTTTTTTAATTCATTACCTATATTTACAATCCATTAGAAACTAAGCAAGCCAAAATTTCCAAAGTAGTTTTTGAAGACAAATAAAAAATAAAAAATTAGGATGGTATTTTCAAAGAATACAAATGCTAAAAACATGGAATCTCTCATTGGAAGCAGTACAACATGGTCCTAAACACATACATAAGTTAGTTAAATAACAAGTGATGAGAAAATATAGTCAAATGTAAAAGGAAAGAAAATTTTACTTAGAGCATATTAGATGTAATTAACTTGATTTAGAAATTTCCTATCTTACAGCTAAAATTCCAATTAGATCTTGTAGGTTAATTAACAAGCTTTGTTTTAGTTCACTTTGGCTCACGATAGAAAGTGGGAGATGGATTAATCTTCCTAGAAAAGAATACACATGTAGACATTATAGATCAACAACGCTTGAGGATGAGCACCATGTCTTTCTTATTTGTCCTTTAACTAATAATCTTTGCCAAAAATACCATATTGCAACAAAAAGTTCGTATAACTTACTTTTGTTACATCAAGGAGGAGTGCTTAGTCACTGTTAATTATTGAACCAAATTAGATGTAAAATCTAATTACATAGGTTTGTTAATGTAATACCCATTCATAAGGAGCAGGAGCTAGCACCCAAAGCCCTTAGAAAAAAAGCTAGTTGAAAGAAGAAAATGCCTAGGTGGCTTTCTTTCTACAACAATTAATTAACCTATAAAATTAAAACGAAATCAATAATGCCTAGATCTATCTGTAAAAGAGGTCAATTAGTATTAATTTTAAGAATTAAGTGATAATTTTATAAAGAGATAGCCATAGTAAAATATTTGTGCAAGATTCATCAAATTAAAAAAAATTCAAATTTTGTATTATTCAACCTAAAAAGGAATATCTAATCAGGATCATTTACACATTTTTAAATCAAAGAAATGACCACAAAAGTAGATAAATTAATAATTTCATATTTTTTCAATCACATAATAATATTTTATAATTTCCAACACACACAAAAAAGATCATTTGAATTTAACTCTTGTAACCATTTTACCATTAATCATTTAATTAGGAAATTCATATGTTTAGTAGTAAAGAATAAATAAATCTCAACCATAAATTAACATCCTAGAATATCCCCCACTCCATGAGCTTATAGAAAGATATCAAAATTAGACTTGAGAAGGTATAGGAAAAAAAGTATAATTCAAAATCTAGATCCAAGATTTATGCATTCATAGGGAGAGGGTTCATCAACCAAATTCCAACCAAAATATAAGAATTCAACAATTTTAAAACATTCACAATTATCAATGGGCCCAAGGATACTTTCACTTTTTGTTGGTAGTACCAATCCTCATATTAGGGATCCTTTGCCCCTGTTGGGAATCTTTTGCCAAAAATGTCCCAAATCATTATGGGTATTTTTGAATCAGAAACAACTCTATTCCAAGTCATTTAGGTGTGAGAGTGTAGAGGATGGGTGGAGAGATCCAAACATGTAATAAAGGTTTCTACAATTTAAGTTTACAACATCAATCTTGATAATTTCATACAAGCATTGTAAAGGTTGATAGGCAAGTAAGAAGAGAGGAGTTTGAGAAATCAGCCCTTGTTGGCCATTATTAAACATAACAGAGATGGATCATTTTACCTCCTTGCTTAGATATTGAAGCGCCACTAATTTCAGCATGGTGCTGCCGCGCCGCGTTGCTTTTTTTTTCCTACTGCATCACTGTCTGTGCTTCAGCTGCCCTCTGTACTCCCGCCGTTCTGCTCTTGCCGTTTCCGCTCCCACCACCCACTGACGCCGCCACTTTGTCGTCTTCTCCCGCTACTGCGCCGCGTCACTGCTAACTCCTCTGCTATCAACCATGTCGCTATTTTTGTTTGCTGCATTGCTGTTTCTGTCTGCCACGCCGCTCTCCCCCTGCTGTGCCGCTGTCTCCTATCTGCGCCGTTGTCTCCTGTCTGCCGCCGCTGTTTTGTCTCTGCCATCCGCCCACTGCCGCCGCTGCGTCGTCGCTCCCTCTTGCGCCGCCACGTCGCTGGTCTCTTTGTCGCCGATGCGTCGCTACTCCCGTTGTCGCGCAGTCGCCCTTTGCGCTCCCGTGGCCTCTCCCGCGTTGTTGCTGCGCCGTCGCTCTGCGCTGCCTTCCACCGCTGCTTTTCTCTCTACTGCCGTTGTTTCCTCCCTGCCGATGCTATTTCTGTGCTCCTGCCCTGCTCGCCGCATTGCTGTTCCGCCATCGCCATGTTGCTGTTCCCGCTGCCGCTGCTACATTGCTGTTCCTGCCGCGCCGCTAACTTTACCTGCCACGTCGCCACTCCTCCTGTGCTGTGTGCTACTCCTCCTGTGCTGCGCATTGCTTCTCCTGTGCTTCCCTGCGCTGCCACCTTGCTCCCACCGCCGGCTACCACCACGTTACTATTTCTGCTGCTGTTTCTGTTACTGTTTCCGCTGCTATTTCTGTTCTTGTTTCATCGCCACTTCGCTCCGTCCGCCGACCGTCGCACTGCTGCTTCAGGTGACACGTCGCCCTCTGTGCTCCCACCGCCCATTGACGTCGCCACTTCGTCGTCTTCTCCAACTGCTGCGCCGTCGCATATCTGCCACCGCGCTGCTGTTTGCTGCCATCGCCATCATTATGGGAACCACCAGCAACTACCTTTCTCCTCCAATCTGTAATATTTACCCATAAAAATAAAAAAAAAGAATGTAAAATATAATTTGTCAAGCGGGTCGGGGCTGGAGCTAATCCTCCTAAACTTTCTAAAGTTTTATCGCTCAAGGGCTTGTTTT